>JBAMHZ010000117.1:2383550-2406132 GCA_037177395.1 Alpinia galanga
TAAAGATTCATTGTAATTTATCTTCTTTGCGATGATTTAAAAGCAAATTAATAGTAACCACTGGATTAATAAAATTCAACCTCAAACACACAGATATCTTTGATAAAATGCGGAATTAAATTAGATTAACAAATTTGCTTTTGAAAGCTTCGAATCGAGTTTAGATTGACTACGTCCATTCATTTTGAATTCGAATTCGATAATCCAATTTAACAAGCGAATTAAAATTTATTAAGAATTATAACCCTCTTCTGCTTACTCTCTCTCTCTCTCTCTCTCTCACACACACACACACTCGCTGTGATTCCAACGCCCTCACTCGAAAGCCGTCAACCTCTCTCTTCTTCCCCGTCCAACGCCATCCACCGCACGGAAGCCCTCGACACCGGCAACATTACGGTTGCCCCCCTCTTCTGGACGCTCCTCCTCCCTCCTGCAGCCCTCCCCATCTTTTTTCGCCCTCCTGATCGCTCCTCTCCCTAGTGTGTCGTCGCCGTCGCCGGGTCTCCGCCACGCACGAGCGCAGGAGTTAGCCCCCGGAAGCCCTCCCTCTTTCCCTCTTGATTTCCCTTATCCCTCTCCTTTCTTCGGTGGTTGTCGTCACTTGAAGTCGGGAGAAGGGCCGAACACAGTCGACCCTTCTTTCTCTCTCTTTCTTTTCTCCCTCTCTTATTCTCACACGGCAGCCACCGCTGTCACCCGACCGCCGCCGCTGCCGATCCAAGAAAGAGGGACAATCGGTCCTCTTCTTCCTTTTTTCCTTCTCTCCTCCGATTGTTTTCCACTGTTTTTGGCTGAGCCAAGAGGGACCACTGACCTCCTCGTGTCCTTGAACGAGCGAAGCCATTACCGCCAAATTAAAGGTAAAAATGTTTGATGAATAATTGCCTGGTTGATATTGGAAAATGATCGACTATTTTAGACTAATCATGACCTATTATTTAGTTCAATTAACTCAAGTGTTTCATATTAATGAAATATCTTTTTGGTTCCTTCATCTTAGAAGAAGGGGAGCCTTGACGTAATGGTAAAGTTGTTACCGTGTGATCTTGAGGTCACAGGTTCAACTCGTAGAAACAACCTTTTATAATGCAATGTAAGACTGTATACAATAGATCCAAATGTGGTTCGACTGTTCTCCAAGATCCCGCATTGGCGGGAACTTCGTACGCAGCTGTTTTTTTTTTAAGTTAGTATATTTGGTTAGGATAGGAAAATGAATGATTATTCATTAGTAATGGGTATCTTGGGTTGTAATCAAGATTATATTGAGGAATTGGGATCAATATAGGATCCATCGACATTGAATTCTATTAATTTTTATATTTTTGTATCATTATTATTAGAGAATTATTTTGAGTTTTTTGAATTATTTTCATATTGTATTTATAGATACTCATTCGAGTAGAGTACACTGATTCCTAGACACTTAGATATTTTTTTGTTGTATATTGAGCTAGGTAAGACTTCTATATATGTTCCTTGTGCATGAATAAAAATAAAAAATGAATTTTATACATTCTTCTATGATTGCTTTCGAAAAAAGGAATTAAAATATTTAAACTAATGAAATAGGTTTTAAAATAAATTAATTATTGAGTGGTAAATAATTGACATTCTTTTCTTGCTATACATGTATGAACGTTGTTATGGGATGTGGGTGTTTACATGAGGATAAAATGGGGTGACTTTGTTTTAAAAAGTTAAATTGGACACTTTGATGTACTAGTTGATACCTTTCATTAGACTATTGATACTTGTGTTTTTTATGTTGTATATTAAAAACTTGATCTAGTCAATGGTTACGACTAATCGCTAATGTGAAAACCAATTAGAATAATTGTGGTATAAAGATTAAAATGAAACTATAATGATTTTAAATTTTAAAAAAATACTACAAAGGGAAACTATGAGTATAGCCTTATAGCACTTATAATAGAGTACGTGCCTGCCCACATGAAGTTGTGGAAATGAACGACCAACTTTTATTGGTGCAAGAGCACTATATTTTGTATATCAGGATGAGGGCTTTAATCTACTGTGACAGTTGCATGCTGAGGACACTGATTCTAGTGGTTAACTTTTAAGTGATTTGATTGGTGACAGATCTACTGATAGTAATTAAAAGATGATAATTGAAAATTACTTTAGCTTCTTATAAAAGATGGTGATAATTAAAAGCAATAATTGTGACTCTAAATATCGATTAATAAGTGAAATGATAATAAGAGTTGAATATCTAAGAATTGTTTATCGATTAATTTTTGCGGATTCATTCTTGAACCTTTGAGTATGCTGTAGCTTGGAAAAGTGATAAAACCTGCATTGAAACATGATCCTATGATTATCAATTGCTATGTTATTAGATAATCAATTTCATGTTTTTGCCGGATTTGGAATCCATACTAGCATGCATAAGTCATGTTGTTTATCAATTAATTTCTGTATCTTCATTCTCTGATCCTTTGAGCATGCTGTAGCTTGGAAATGTGATAAAGCTGGAGTTGAAACATGATCCAATGATTATGCATTGCTACCTTATTAGACTATCAATTTCATGTTTCTTTGTCGGTGTATGTGTTTTGTTTCCTGTACAATTACAGACTGGAAGACTAAGTTTTACAAGGTTGATCAATTGCTTTCTCGGTATTGATGCTATTTTGGTGGAAGTAACTGCAAGATGGGTTATGTCAGTTAAATATTTAGTGGGACAATCCTTTGGAATCCTTGATTATGCCAATTTGTTTCTTGCATCCAGTTTTGACCTTATTTGTCTCTTGTGTTATATTTAAATTATCCTGTACTACATAAACATCTAAAACAGACACATAATATGATATCAATATAAATCTAGCCAAGGTGCAGACTCTCTTAAAATAAGACGATAACCTATCTGGGTTTTATGAATTAGGCGGGGAGATTTATTTTTCTTCTTCCATAACAATCAAGCAAACTTGCTACACTAGCGAGAAATATACAGTCAATTGGTTTCAGGGATGCTCCACTATCCATTTGCTCTTGATGACTTTATTCTAGGGCCTTGTACTGATTCTTCATTCATATTTTTGTTTCAATTATCAAACATTCATATTTTTGTTTCAATTATCAAATTGATACTCAAGCAAAGATTCTGAATTCCTAATATTGTTTTAGATTCTTCAGTTGTAATCAGAATAATGCTATCTCCGAGCAATTTCTGTAAAATCATTTACTGATCCCTGGATGGAGCATCTTTGCACTGTTGCATGGCCTAAATTAGCTTTTGGTTCTTGTGCAATTACAAATTTGTTTTTTTCCTGACGAACTGATCAATGTCTGGTAACAGCATGCAAATTACTAAATGCTGAAAAAATATGTGTGAAAGATGTTGCTGGTTGGAGCACTGCTATTGGCTAAAACTACTGTTCTCTTGACAGTGGGTTACAGTCACTGATGTATGGCACAATTTTCTGAACATTTTCCCCTCTAAATTGATGCTACATTTCATTTTACCCTGAATTTTGATATTTTTCCTCACTTCAAGATTATGATTGGTCTTTCTTTTTTATTGTCAGGTGAATGAGTGGTATCTAAACCTGAGGACTATTTCATTCTTCCCAGTGTATCTCATTATGGCTGCCTTACATACTTCTGAATGTGATTATGAAATGAGGGCTTTGCAAAACTTGTTTGATGTATTTGGTAAAGTTTGTTGTCTTGAAGAGATATCATCTGCTTACTGCAAGGCAGGACGGGATGTATCCAAGGCAGCTGACATCCTGGCCCGGCAGCAAGGAAGTAGTAGTTCCGGTGAATCTCTTGCACAATTTGGGAAGAAATTTCCTCAATCAGTGGAGTCACTAGATGAAGGAAAGCTCAAGAATTCTGCCTACCAGGGAAAAACTTCCTGCAGAACAAAGCCCAAAAAGCTAAGTGCTTCATCTGGTTCTGTATCAAGTGTTCTGGGTAAGAAGTATGTGAATGAAGTCTCGTCATTGTGGAATAGAACAAATGTAACACAGAAGCCGCCTAAGCGTGAAATCAAGGAACCAATGCCATGTGGATTTGATGAATCGTCTGTGCTAAAGTCTGTTCAAACAAGTGATTTCCTGGAAGACAATGATGTTGAAGACTTCCTCTTCTCAATGCTCGGGGATGGATTCAAACTTAGCAGGGATGTCATACGCAATGTGCTTGGTAATTATCTTTTCATTATTTCCATATATTTAATATATACATGTAAATGTGTAGTTTATAAATGATGCATCCAGTTCAGTGCCTTATAGTTTACTCACCGGCTACTCATAATCAATGTCAAATCAATTGGTGCTGGTCCATTAGTGGCATCAATGGGACATTAGTTGAAACTTATCTTGTTCTTAAGGTGTCAACATAAACCATACTAACCTTTATAAAGGCTGTTTCCATGTTGTTGTCAACAAAAGGTTGTCTTGGTAATTCACTTTGTGGGTTCTAGAAGTTTATTTATTTTTATTGTATAGCTATGTAATTATTTTAGATTGCCTATTTATTTTGTAGAGGTCCAGTAGGTACTGCTTGACTGTTCCCTATTTTTTCTTGGTTAAGAAAAAGTTAATCTTGGGTCCCTATTTAGTAGTTTCTATGCCGCAAAAAGATTTTTCTTGCTTGCTCCTCAATTAATCTTAGTGAACAATTTTGTGACCATATAATGCGCTTGATTTATTGAGGTTAATAAGTGAAGGATTATCTATTGTTCTTGAAAATATTTGGCTTAAAATCATGGCCACAAACCCCTTGCCCTTTATCTAACAGAAATTTTTGAAGATTTTTGTTTATTCCAAAAAATATAAACCTGTGACAACCCACAAAGCTGTACTCTATTATAATATTTTACCCGTTATTTTGTCATTGTTACAATGATCTATATGCAAATTTGTCGTTTAATTATTTGGATCAAGACATTCAGCCTCTATATTAAAATATTTAAGTCCATAAAAGTGAAGGATCTAGGCATTGTTTCACTACCATTAGAGTTTGTATCCAACAATTATTAACCATTTTATTGAACAACAAAGTAGCTTCATTTGTATCAATTTTGTGGTATCTTTGTGTTGGAGCTTCAAATCATGTTCGATAATGACTAGCACGAGCAAAATTTTCCATTCTTCTTGTCGACTGACATGTGGAAACCTTCAAAACCCCTTGTACATCGGGCATATCCTTCATCAGAGTTGTGTGCAGCCATGAGCTTCATTCATGAGTTTATCCATGACCCTGTACTTTTTTCGTAAGTTTGTCAATACTCAAATTTGTCCATAACTACGAGCTACATCCATGATTATGTCTGTGACCATGAACTTTGTCCATAACCACAATTCTTCATCCACGAGTTCGTTCGTGACCATCAGCTCTTTATTTGTATGTTTGGGTTTCATTGAGATTTCCTTTTCTGCTTTAGTTCTTTTTTAGTATGCTACCCCTTGTTCCATGCCCTCATCATGAGTTGCCCAATGCCGGCAATCCCTCCTCCAATGACTAAGCTTCCTCCTATTCGTTTTCTTCCTCCTATTCTTCTTCCTTCCCCTCCTTCTCATGCTCCTCGTAGGAGCAACCAACACCATTTGTCAGCATGAGCCAAAGTTCCTACTAAGCACTGAAACTCCTGAATGGGAAAACCTTGCTTAGTATTAGAATTATTCTAATGTTAAATTAGAATGTTTGTGATCATTGACAAAAAAACATAGTTTGATAGTTAAAATCTACATAATGAGATCTTGCAGTTCCTATCATGATAGCCTTCCAGGACAGTTTATACTATAGCATTTGAAGGATGACTCTGAAACTAGCACTGAAACATCAAATTATTATCCTGTAATATGAATGAATCTATTTGACTGTAGAAAAATGTTATACACACCTCAGAATGTTGTATTTCAAAAAAATGAAATGAGCATAATTTTATATATTTATTGTCAAATTTCTGATGTGTTTCAACTATTATTCACTTTGAGATAAGGGGCATTAATAAAATTGTGCATGTCATTGCAGGCATTTGTGGATATGACATGAAGAAGGTGCGCAAGTGTGTTTAATTTTCCTTTTTGACTAGCGACTCTGAGTCATTAGTAAATGATTTTTTATACATCTCCATTTCCTTTTTTCTCAATTTATTTTGGTATACAAGGAACTACTCTATCAAATTTTTCAGGCATGCTAGGTTGTGTGTCTATCAAACTATTAGCTGAATGTTAAGCATATCCTTCTGCAGTATTCAGGGTTTTAGTTATTTTCTTTGTAATTTTTCTGCCTATATATGTATGGGCTTAGTTTTTCTTTTCCTTTTATGTGTAAAACTAAAATAAAATGGTCCATTTACTTTATGTACTTATGGGGCCATATGAATGACACATAATTTAAGTTAGAGAGGCGTAAAAGTTACAATTCTCGAGGGACACATCCCATATTGTTGGATGCATATGTAGACTGAATGTGTCGTCTTGGTACAACTATGATTTGGTGGTAGTACTACTAAGATTCTAAATTGGATCAATATTGATGCTGGAAAATCTTTTTTCTGAGTCTTATTATGTTATGCCATCTGTGAAATCACTGAAATGAAATTATTCTACACATTTGAGACGTGCACTACTAAGATTGATTAGTCTCGTCAGAACTTTGATACCAAAAGAACAACAAACTAGAAGTAAATAAGTAGGTCCTTGATATATAGTACATGGTAGTAAGTTATGAAGGTAACTACAGATTAGAAAATTTACATCTGCTTCACGTTAGTGGTGGAGGGATAATTGTTGCTTCAAAACATCTTAAAAACTTTTTTAAAGAGGGTTGAAATCTTGAGCCGTATCAGAAATTTGGTCTGGAATGTTATGATTTCGACAATGTGTCAAGTTCTAACACAATGTCAGCAGTGAATTTATGATGGAGGGAAGAAGAAAAAAAGGAGAAGATCCTTACATACCTAAGGGAATGAATAAACACAAGTTAAAAAAAATACCAAACAGTACGTAGAATTCTTCTTGATGTGTGTCACAACATACAAAGGCAACTCAGTATGAGATTTTAAGCCATAGGCCTAGAAGCTATATATTACACAGTTTGAATATATTCTTTAGTGTAATCCTATTCCTATTATCTATCCCACAGCTGCATTTTTTTCTGTGGGTTGTGCAGATCTGATATCCTGATGAGTTTGTGCCACAAAATCTTCTTGTGTCTGTAGCTCTGAAACTGATAAACAATGTATGACACTTCTTCATTCTAGGTGTTGGATCATAGCTTGCTAATGGTTATTATGCTTTGATATGAGTCTTTTCTACCATCCATTTTTAGGTAGCTCGGTATTGATGGGATCTTAAGTGCTGCAAATTTGAAAGAGCACTCTGTTTTTGCCCAAATAGATAATTCTTCAATGGGGAAGACTGTAGTAAATTCCTCTCCCTTGGTGATGGAGAGTCAATCAAGTCCCTGTTAATATTGCGGTGGTCCTCAATGATTTGTTGGTTAATGTTGTGAAAGGCTTGCCAGTTGGATGCTTGTCTCTGCTTTGAATGGTTTTTCTCCATCAAACTTCAATGATTGGGATGCAATGACAAAGGAGCATGGAATTAGGAGGTGGAGTGCCAGTGTAACTGGTAGTTTTGGCAGGAGTGGTTTTAAATGTGTAGTAGCTTGATGGTCATTTGGGGCATTTAGGAAGAATTTATTTATAGGTGATTTTTTCTGTTCTCTTATTGCAATGATCTCCAAGATGCCTGTGATCCAACCCATATCATCTTTCGCAGCAATTGTGCATGAAGGTGAACCAAGTTTGTGACTTGGGCTTGGACCTTTGGGTTTTAAGCTACTGCTTGCACTGCTCTGAACTTATGGATGCAGGTAGTTTAAGTAGAGCCTTCTAGAATGAAGCAATTGATTTTT
The DNA here is from genome assembly GCA_037177395.1 of Alpinia galanga. Lineage (NCBI taxonomy): Eukaryota > Viridiplantae > Streptophyta > Magnoliopsida > Zingiberales > Zingiberaceae > Alpinia > Alpinia galanga. The sequence continues at coordinate 2,391,450 of JBAMHZ010000117.1, forward strand.
TGTGATTTCAAAGTTGTGATGGAAGCTCAAGTACATTTCTTGTTGTCTTCTTAGGTTTGTCATTTGCTACCCCAGATTCCTTCAGTCAGTTAATATTGCTTGCCCTGGCTTGTCTAAGGCTAGATTGTAAGGGAGGGTTCTTTTGTTATTTTTTTCCTGATGATATTGTGATTTAAGAGTGCAACATTATGACAATTTAAGGAGAGAAGCAAAACCTTTTGCTTACTTTGAGCAAGCTAGCCATTTGGAATGTGTTGGGTCCCTAAATTGGAATCTATGTTGGCCAATTGTCCACAGCTATTGTTGAAGACCAACCTTCCATTGTTCCCCGATCTTAGAATTGTCAAAGCGCATGCTCCCTGGTTGGCTTTTGTGCAGTGGATAACATGAGCAACTGGTTAGTTGAGTGTAAGATTAGTTGAAATTCCCTTCTTCATTCTCTAACGTCCTAGCTTTTGTGGAGTGGATAACATGAGCAACTGGTTAGTTGAGTGTGAAATAAGTTGAAATTCCCTTCTTCATTCTCTAACTTCCTAGCTCTTGTGGCGTGGATAACATGGTTAGTTGAGTGTGAGATTTGTTGAAATTCCCTTCTTCATTCTCTAATGTTCTATTCTAAAATAACATGGAAACATAACCTATTAAAATAATGGTTTAAGAATATGGTGACATACATTGATTGGCCAACCTATCTACAATGTGGAACACAATAACATTAAGCCCAAACCTACTTAATGCCTTGTAGGCTCATGCTAAATTTTGCCAACTTTAATGTCATAACATTTGTAGTAGTTATTTTCTCAATCAAAGTTCTGCAAATCACACAGTTGAAAAAAAAAATTCTAAAAAAGAGATCCTGTGAAGGGGCTCCATTGGAGATTAAGACACTGAAGGGTAGTCCGGTGAACGAAACTTCCGTCGTTGAGGGGTTTTGGCAAAGGATTAGACCATATTGGGTATATTGTACACAGTCTCACTTTGCATTATAAGAGACTATTTTTACAATTTGAATTTGTGACTTCAAAGTTACATGGTAATAATTTTATCATTGTACCAGGTTCCTCTTCAAAATTCACTTCAACTAGGAAATAACCTTTTTAACCATTACTAAGTAATTGATTTGCCTTACTAGATCATAGTTGTCAAGGTATTGATATCACAAATAGTTGGTCAAACTCTCGGTGGGATTAGATGGTCAAAATCTAAGTATCATCCAGATTTGAACAATAGGATGATTGAAATTGGGATCATTAAGAAAATTTTTGAAAATGAGGATAATCAAATAATTTAATACATGGCAATATGCGATAATAAATGATAAGGAAAAGGGATTGTAGAAGGCTAGAACCTCTATTTTATAATTATATAAATATATGTATTTGTAGCATTCCCTCTTTTAGTGAAGGTGGACTTGGAATATAGCACCTTGACATCTATTCCAAATAGTAATATTTAAACAGAATGTCATGCAACACCTTTCTTTTTGTGCACATTCTGTTATTATATTTTTCTTCAAGTTGTTTTTTTGTTGATATTGATCATATGACAACATGGAAATTGTTCTAATCTTGCAGAGTATGGAAGAATTATTGGAACTATCTTCCAGAAACTTGGAAAAGGGCAAATCATTTGAGTTCAATGAACTGGGAAATGTCTGTACAATCACAATCTGCAGTGTTGGATTTTTAGCAGTGTTAATTTTTTTTTCATGATCAAGTGTTAATTTCACTTAAGCAACAATTTCTTTCTTTGACATGGTCAGTTTTAGCATGCTTAGCATTTGATTGATTCATGGATTGTCGCTTTCTTCCATTTCTTGAGTTCACATCGTATTAGAATGTAGTGGCTCCATAATAGTGACACATCTATTCACTTGTTGATTGTCCTGGTAGCGTGTCTTCCACTAGCAATGTATACATAACATGCATAAGAAATATTTTTTTTGACAACCTTTATGATTAAGTAATATTTAAAAGTGCAGTAGCAGATTCCTGAACTGAAACCTATGTGACATTAGATTGCCTGTATAATTTTATCCTTTCACTGATCATATCAATTTTTGGTACTTGGCTACTAGCCCACAGGCAAAGGCTTAGAGATGGAGAGCAATTTTTGCCAAAATTCTAGCTCCAACCCTTCATCTAATGTTAGGTGTGCATTTGTATCTTTTGTAAGATGATACATTGTCCTTTCTCATCTTTCTTTAATGCACAATGCAAGACATGGAATGCATTTTCTAATAAGTGAATCTTATTAACATGAAGAGATATTCCCACGTACTCTGGCATGGAACAAAAGAATGCTAATCTTCCAAAAGAGGTGCTACAGTCATTGTTCAATGTTCCTGAGAGGTCAGAGGAACCAAAGAAAACCCGTATAGGAATGGGACTGAACAGAACAAGAGTTGTTGGAAAAAAGCCAGTGAAAGAACCGCTGGAGGACCTTTACTCATCACCCACAATGGATCATCCAATTATGTTGCATGATGTCAATAGTGGTATGCCCCATGAATCCCAACTATTCTTTTCATGTTTATTATCTAAGAGATGAGAGATGGTAAATATTTCTAGGTTCATGATGGTAGGGTGCAAATAGGAATAGTACATTGATGACAGTGACATTCACTTTTGTTTGGACTATAGTATATTGTTTATAGAATACTGGAAAACTGGCAGCTTTTAATATGTTTAATCCAGCAGGATAATACATGTGATCATGGCATTGTCTACTTATAATAAGCTTCTCTTACTTTTTCATATTTGAGTATTCCCTTATTTCCTTTGGAGAAAGACATGAAACACTTGTATTAACACACTTCATATTGCAGAATTATGAGACTATTATTATGTCTTCACTGTAATGCTATTTCAAAGACATGCCTGCTCACCCAACGCTTACCCAATCCAAAAATTTGAAGAAACTTAATATGTTCTTTTTTGTTTTCTTTGAATCATGTAGCTTTTCACTGCCCGTATTATGTTTTAAAAAAACCATGATTCTGATGCTTAAACAATAACATCATTATATATTAGTTTTATGTACCAATAAATCCATTATCTATGCATATTTATACTTAATAGTACAATCTCAGTGTTAGTGTATTATATATTTTACATCAATGATCAAAGTCTTGACCTCTCTTTCTTTCTTCTTACATTAGCACTAAATAGAACTTTCCAGTTGTATTTAAAATTAACTTCCTTGGTTTATGTTATTTGCAGATTGTGATAATCAATGCAATGCAAAAATATTGAACTCAAAGCTTGAATTGCGAACAAAACATTTAAGTTAAATACAATTAAAATGGAATATAATAAATGTTGTTTAGTGAAGAGAAAAAAATAGTCAAGTGGATAGACATGAAATTCCTGAAATTTAGAACTTAGATATCTTGTATTTATTAAGCAATAAGGAGTCGTATGAATGAAGATATCATTGATAAAAGAAAGAATGACTTGAAATAAAGAGGAATTTCTATAATCTTGTAAAATCTCATGTGTCCCTTAATTAAATAAAAACTTTTGTAAGGCCATATTATAATTTACAATGGTAATATGAGAAAAAATGGATTAAGATCATATGAACTTGTTCAAAAATAATTAGTAAGAAAAAGTTGAATCGTCAATTGAAGATGAAGATATGGCAGATGGATGCTAAAGGAATATTGCTTTCATTAGTTATTATAATTAAAAGTGTTTCAAGAGTTCTAAATATTATAGGTGTTATATAATGGGGCAATAGATTCATGTGGTTGGCATTGAGTAATTGTGGTTAAGGTCGTCAAATTGAGATTTGTATCATGAATCATTTTGGTGAATTATTGAATTGTGAATTGTATCAAACCAATCGTAAGGTCGAGATAAAAATTATAAAATTTGTAAAAAGTAATTCTAGTTTATTCAATGTTGTTTTGATGTCTATAAGCATATGAAATAATATAACATGTCATATAATAGCATATATAATATATGCTAAAAGAGAATAGGATATAAGAAGAAAAGAATAAATTCTACATGATCCCATGTCTCCATATGAGGGATCTTAAGTTATGCTTAATTCCAAGTGCTCACCGAAGTGCCTTAAAATTTTTGATTGGATTGGGTTTCCCTTTGGATTTTAACAATATGGTTCCTGAGGGTTTCCTTTTGGATTTTAACAATATGTTTCATAAGTTCGTTTCTCTCATTGATGGTATTGTACAAATTATTATTTATTCTATCCCATTATGAACTGAAATGAAACAAGCAATAGAAAACTTACTCATAGAATGCTTTTGGCATATAAAAATCATTATTGTCAAATAAAAGACATCCTTATTATCATTCTATATATTATGTGACAAGATTTATTGTTAATTATTATTAGGTATTGTGTTAATATTGGCATCAATGACTTTATAATTTTTTTTGTACATTGTTCTTAACTTTGACATTCTACTTCAACCTTTATACTTCTATCGTATGATATAAAATTCTGCATTTCTTTCTTTCTTTTATAATAATTTTGGTTTTGATTGATAGTGTATTGGGCCCTAGGGCCAAAATAGGCCCTCTTCATGTAACACCTAACTTCTTTTTATAGTGTGTGATTAACCAAACTTGGAGTGTCGCTTAGCTTGTCTAGATTGATTTAGTAACGGCTTCACTTGTTGGCTAAGTGGACACATGTCAGGTTGTCATGGTTGAACCCAGACTACATGGACCAGAACCTGTTCATGCTGTTAGCCCCTTGGATGACACGTGTCACTCATCTAGAGATTCCCTAGGTTAATGGATAATTTACCCACATCATTTAGATTTAGGCTAAATTTGTCTTTGTTATGATCAACTTAAATAATGGATGGTTTCCTGACAAAAAAGTTCTAGAATTAAGTCAACTGTTCTCATTTGGTTTTGCAAATCATTCTAGTGAAAATGTATGCCTAGTGAGAGCTATAATTTAATGTAGAATTGTAATGCTAATACTAGCCATATATGACAAATGATTTGCCAAAGAGTGGCTTAAATGTGAACACAGTATTAGTAGATTATTGGACTTTGGTAATCAACTAAAACTAGTTGATAAACTTGCAATTTCCACTTTTAGAAATGAAGATGGATATTTATCATTTCGAACACTATGCATTGCATTATATGTGGACATGTAACTAGATTGATCCTGACGTAGGCAAGAAAACCCAATACTTTTTTTGTTAGTACTGTTGGTACAATTGTACTCTAAGTGAATTTTGATATTTGGATAAAAAATTTAAGTTAGAATTTACATGTATTTGATATGTGAGTTAAATTGTGTAAGAACTTAGCAATATGCATATAGAGCTTGCTAAGCGGGTGACTTAATGAGATCAAGTGTAAATAATGACTTGGTGTGATCAAGACAACATGTTCAATGACTTGGAGGTTCAATGGAGTTTGGAGTAGGCTACATGAAGCATCTAAGCCAAAGTTGAGCCAACCAAGTTAGTTGGCTCAGTGACTCAAGATCTATTTGAAATTAGAGAAGGATGACATTAGACATTTGAGGGCCACAAAATAAGTAGTATCAAAGTCCAACTTTGTGCAAGACTTGGTAAAACACACATGGAGCTAGTGACTCAACGAGATTGAGTGTGGATCATGACTCAGTGGCCCAAGCTCTGTTGGAGATCAAAGAAGAATAATATGAACATTTGAGGGATCAAATGATGAGCAGTATCGATGCACAATGTTGATTGTAGTTGGACGAAGGAAAACAATGAGGGTGAGGCGTAAAGGATGACAAGTGAAGTGAGTCAAGCGCTCAACGAATTCAAGAGACAAATAACCTAGTAGGAGATAGCCATGGTGGTGAGGTCAAGTTGTGGAAGGGAAACTCATGAGTGGGTTGAGAGTTGATTGATTGAGATCAATCAATTGATATTGTTTAATTGATAACAGCGGGAAAAACCAAATGTAATTGTTGATCTGAAGCAACAATGGTTGGATGATCTGGGGTCTATAGGAGATAAATCGATTGATGCCAATTGATAGAGGTAATTGTTGACATATTGAAGACTGTAGTGATTAGGAAACCAGTTGCCTTATATAGAACTGAAAGTTGGAGATGTTGGAGGCTGTAGAAGAGGGACCGTGGGGAGCATTTGAAGGCAGATGAAATATTGATTGTCTAGTCTTTTAAGCTTTTTCTCTTTTACTCATAGCCTGATCCTTTAAGCATTCGTCTGTATCAATTTTGTAAAGACTGTTGTTGTTGCTGCATGGGGTTTCTTCTCCTCTAGAAAATATCCAAGGATGATAAAGATAGTGGGCTTTTGGGAGTCACCGATGAATCATAGATTGTGAAACAAGGGTTTCAAACCACACTATTTTAAATGTGTTAGTGATTGCCTCCTGCATATAATAGATTGAATGTGGTCCGATCCTTTCTTGAAACCCTGCATTGGTGGGAGTTTCGTGTATCGGGCTGCCTTTTTTTATATTCGTGTAAGACTTTGTTAAGACATTAGTGAGAGCAAAGACCTCCCCCCTCCTCTCTAACTATCCGGTCAACACCTCATGGGTCATAACAAGTACTTGAAAGGAGAAAGGTTAAATCAGTTTCTTTCTTGTAGAGTTCAATCTATTCATTTTCTTAATTTGCTGACTGCTTCTTTCTCATGACAAACTCTCCAACTTAAAGTTTCTTTGTTTGCTGCCTTCTGGATATTTTTAATTATTCTCATAGATTTCTCAATAGTTTCTGCAAGTTAAGATTAGATTTCCTTTGTTTTCCTAGGTCTAGTTATCCAAGAAGATGATGATTATGAAGCCCTCAGGAGATCTGTCAAGCAGAATTGGGGTTTGATGAAGCAGTATTATGAAGCTGTAAGCAGTTTGTTTCACATCTTAGCATGATTGTTTTCCTTTAATATACTCTTTACTCTACTCTTTACACTTCTTGTTTTTCAAGTACTCATTTTGATAATTTCAGTTATGTCTATGGCTTTTTAGGCTGCTGATGCTTTTATAAAGGGTGATACTAAAGCAGCCAACTACTTTCTAGAGGAAGTAAGTTCTATACTTTATGGTGAAAGATTGCCTGTAATTGTTGACAAATAACCATAACTATTCAGTTATGTATGATCCTGTCCTTGCTAACTGTTGTGCGATACTAGCTGTTGTTTCAAATAATATCCCACTCAAACAACCTTTCATTATATTTTTCTTTGAATGAAGTCTTATTGGTTTTGGTTGTTTTTAGTTGTGCCCTATGCCTTAATCACGGTTTGAAATTTTATGTTGGACCCAGTGGCATGCTTGAAAGTTACCATTGTGTACCAAAACCCCATATTATTTGCACAAGTGTGCCTCTTATGCACACATGCCAAGGATTTAGTGCATCATTCTAAACTTGGCATGCTTGACACATGCCAATGCATTCCAAACAAATGTAGCTAATGATATCTTGACCATATTTATTAATCGAGATGTGTATTATATCTTTGTAACAACAACAACAATAAGAACCAGACTTTTATCCCACTAAGTGGGGTCGGTTATTATATCTTTGTAACATATCTCCAAAATTTTAGTTTAATTATCTGATTCCTTAGCTTTATTTTAGAAGGAAGCAACTTAAGTGGAAAGAGATTAAATAACTAAAAATTGTCTAAGTTCATCTCAATATCCTTCAATCCATGCCTAGGTGTGCTAAGTTTTTTGGCACAGAATGTATAAATTTGAATCCAATCATGTATAAATTTGAATCCAATCAACTATCTAATAAGTAGTCTTATTTTTGGATGAAAAAAAGCTAGTGAAAGAGATTAAAAGAGAAAAATTCATTTGAATTGATCTCCATACGCTTTGCCATATGTTGAAGCCACATAATATGACATAACTAAATTTTAACTTAATTAACTATCTAATTGTTACAATCTCATATGTAACTAAAGTAAATGGAAGAGGATTTTAAGGAGTAAAACTAATGAATTCATCTCGACATCCTTCGATTCGTGTAGAAGCGTGTTGGGTGTTAGCAAGTACAATATTAAAATGTATTGGTTTGAATCAGTGTCACGCCTCAAATGAATCTCCTTCCCATGGATCGGAGTGACCACTTTTCATGAACAATCATATTGGTATAGCCTTATTAGAATAGTTATAAGCAATGCTATAAGTTTCCTTTCCTAGTTTATCACTTTGTTCTTCTAATTTGGTTGGTCCTACTAGGTCTTAAGATCATGTAGTAATTTTAGGCTTAGGTCATAGTTAATTGCGTGTAATGTATCCCTTAAATGTAGTAAATTATTAGAGATGAGTCACTGATTGTTATATAGGATACATTCAAGAGGGGGTAATTTATCAGGGGCTCTTTTGGAGATGAATTTCGTGACATAGTTAAAGGTTTTTCAATATCAATAGGAAAATTATTGAGTGAGGTAGGAACTATCTCTTATAGCGCTAAGTTTGCTTGATCTCTAGATCATTGTTTTCCTTCTAAAATTGATGATAAGTCATAAAGTAACTTTTTTGAAATTGTAAATTCAGACTTATTCACTTAAATAATTTGCTTAAAGAGGACGAAGCTTCTACTTTTATTTCTTCGGGATCTAGGGTTGACACTAGTGTCACTTTTATTTTCTTTATAGTGATGCTTAGCTGTGGTCTCTTGTTAACATTAGAATAAAGATAATATTCTAGAGAAAGACTTGAGCATAGGATTTTGAAGAGGTGGCTATTGGCATTAGATCTCAAAGAGAATTGGTGGTGGTAATCATGGATAGTGTTGTACGTTTGTTGAATTTTGACCCACTGTTCGTGGAAGCGATGTCGCTTGTAAGTAGGAGGGACAATGTTATTTGAGGAAAGCAGAGTGGTTCTGCCCTTACACAAATAGGTGCAAGGTTGCAAGTCATGTGGGAAAGAGGGGAGGCTTGTGTCAAGTCGCATGTTAACTGGGAAGGTTGTACTGAGGCTTATGGCTCATGATGTTTTTGTTGCTAGAGATGACACAATGGGGTTGGGGGTGGAAATTGGAGATGTGCAGGTGAGGTAGTGGCAGTTGGACGATTGAAGTATGCTGGGCACAGAAATTGGTGATTAATGGTGGAGAGTAGGTATTACAATTTAGATTGGCAGGTCATAAACAAGTTATGTCTCATTGACCTACAATCTGCTTAATCTCCTGTTGATAAATAGATCAAAATCTATAATCCATGCATGATGAATTAGATTAATCCTAGATGGGTCACCTGACACACACAACTCATATAATTAAATGGGTCATAAATGAATTATAAATGAGTTGAATGACAATCTATTTAACAAAGTCAAATAAACTTTAAATACAAATAACACAGTAACTACTTTTAATTACACAAAAGCATAAAGTATAATCTATAGCCATATGTGTTATAATATATATGTTATTATACTATATATTTGTAACTTATTGATTAGATTATATATTTATAACTTATATAAATTGCTATTAAATAATTAATTAAATATTTATATATTTATAATTGGGTTAACCGTTTATGACCTGATTTAATTAGTTTATTTGTGGGTCATAAACATATGACCTGGTTATGACCTAAGTTTATTTACCTCAAATTTAAACCCTCAAATTGTGGATAGGGTCAATTCATGTAAATAGGTTGTGTCAAGTTTTCCACCCCTTGTGGAGAGGCGTGCAATTCACCCTTGATCATGGGTAGATGTGAGACTGAGCTATAGGACAGTGATGCTACTAGTAGATCCATACATGGGTTGGATGGTTGAGACTTGCATTGGTTGGGGATAAGGCTAGAAAAGAAAGGGGATAATGGGCTTGTAACTGCAGGTTTAGTGTTGTTTTCCTTTGTCGTTGTGGCTAGAGAGACTGAGTGGATACAAGGGTGTGGCAAAGTTGTCAGGCAGTGTTACTGCCAATAGATCCAATCAGAGTTGGGAGGTTCAGGATGTATGTCAATTGAGGACGATGCAAGAGCACAAAGGGGATGGTGGTCTGTAGCTATATCATTGTTACTAGAGAGACCAAGTGTATACTATGGTAAGGATTAGGCAACAATGAGCATGAAATCAAGAATTTGGCTTTGGTACCGAATAGACGCAACTGATCAGAAACTCACACAGAAATTTATATGACTTCATGCAACACAAGGGAAACAATCACTCATAGAGAACAAAAACACACAAAAATGGATATTATGCAAAAGATTTATGACATGAACTTTTAAAGACAAAACAAAACAAAACAAAAATGGAAATAAACTAAAAACAGTGAAGCAAAGAAATACTCCTATGTACCTAATAAACTATGAATTGAATAAAATTACAAATTAATAAATGAACAGTTAAATAAAATTCCAACTAAAACTTTCTGACAATTCTGAATTAGACAATTAGAACTTCAAAGCCGTACTCTAAAAACTACTCCTAAAGAGAACACCCTACCAAATAAACTCTTACAAATCCTAAAGCTTTAACAAAATAATTTATATTTTGCATTAATTTTTCTTTTGATATAATTGATACATGACATGACACAAGACTTTAGAAGCTTCTCTTCGTTTTGATTATCTTTTTTTATATCCTATTAATAGTATCTTCACTACTATCCCAAAATAGATTTAAGATTTTTGACTCTTATTTGTAGGAATTTCAGGACTATCTATCTTAACTATTTTTTTTTTCTTTTTCTCTTATTATTATTGAAATCACATTTGATGTCTAGCATTTGTTCTAATTAGTTTGAAATCTCTAGTTTAAAGTCATTCATAATTCTAAATTTGAATATAATCTATTACATTCTCATCAGTTGATACAATCTCCTATAAACTGCATATCCTAACGTAAAAAGATGCAAACTTAAAGGCTGACCATTGATGTAAACCTAGCCCTATAGGAAAATCGTTTCACACTCCCAAACAAAATCATCTTTTTTAAATATCAGGGTAACAGCTATGTTCAAAAGGCTCGAGAAGCAGATGAAAAATCTGCTGCAATGCTACTTCAACCAAGGTATCCAATTGTCTTTGGTTATTGGAGGTGCATAATTTTACTTCATTTCTCTGTTCACTGTCACAATATATGATGTGTTCTTGTTATATTTTGCAGAAAGTCTAGTAACAAAGATGAAGTCACTCTTAATCTTGAGCCACATCGTTCAAGGGAAGCTTTGGACTTGGTCAAATTACACCTCCGTCAATTGGCTGGTATTCCTAGTATGCATCTAGACATCCAAGAACCTTGGTTTTGCCCTGTTCTGTCATATTCTCAGTCGTTGAACTTAAATGACTTTATTGTACATTGTTCTTTTTAGCTTTTAAATGTTTAAAGCTTGTCTTTGGTGCTGATGGTGGGGATAGCAAGAAGGCAAAAACAAGACGTCTGGTATGGACTTATCTTGAGCTGTCCTGGCTGTGCATGATTTTCTTTTGTTTGTTCAGCTTGGACTTATCTTGAGCTCTCTTGACTTTCCTATGCATTTTTTTGTTTGTTTTCTTCCACTGATACTGCTATGTCGACCTTTCCCTTTGTAGTGGGTATGCTGAAATGGATTTGCAAATGAAAAAAAAGAGGATAAAATATAAATATTAGTAATTTGTTTGCTACATTGGTAGGTTTGCATAGGCTTTCTGATTCTACGTTTAAACCTTTTAGTGGATCTTGTGATGGCTAGAGGGGGGTAAATAACCTTTCTTCGAATTTAGTCTACAAATTTTGTTAGCGGAAGCAAATAATAGAAGTAAAAGCAAGAATTGAAAATAAGTAGGCAATGCTAGCTTGATAATGTAACGTGGTTTGGAGATCTACTCCTACTTTACGACAATCCGTAAGGTAGATTATCCCTCTTTCAAGCTTTCACTATTGTTCTCCTTTAGATGAACACAAGATGGAGAATACTCTTATACAATCAATCCTCTCTTCTTCTTACAATGGTTTTGAAATGAGCTTTGGAAGAAGAGAATATGCTACAAATGCTTTTGAGAAAGCTCGGAGAAGTATGAGAATTTTGTATGTGAATTTCGTAACCTTTTCAAGACTCCCCTTTTATAAGTTTGGAGAGCTAACCTCGGAATCAATAAAACTGCCTTTGACCAGTCGATTGCTCACCATAGCAGTCGACTGACCTTCATCAGTCGATTGGTATGACACACCAGTCGATTGGTAGCGCCGTTGAACGCCGCCAATAACTTTTGACAGTCGTGATTTCCTGAATTTTTATCCGTTATACCCTTAATGATATTATACTAGTTGATTGGAATCATCACTAGTTGACTGGTCTTAACTAGTCGACTGGGCAACCGTCTGTGGGTCTGTTCAGGCCCACAGTCAACTTTCAGTCGATTGCCCAAGTTATCCAGTCGATTGTTAAACTTTAAAAATGAGGTTTAATATATTAAGTATGATCCATTCATATTTAATACTTACCCTTAGCCTAGATTTTAAGTCTTCAAGTTTTTTTCACCAGCCTTGCGCCCTTGGGATGCTTCCGAGTCCACGGCTCCTCACCCTTTGTGCTTGCCTTCAAGAGCTTCATTCGACTTTGTCATGCCATCGGGTCTTTCTTTGCTAAGAGGCTGCACCTCTGAGACTTTACCACCAAGTTTCACTTGTATTTACATCGCTAAGACTACACACTTGGACTTATGCTGCCAAGACTACATATTTGGACTTTGTCAAGTCTTCACACTTGGACTTTACTTGCCAAGTCTTCATACTTAGACTTTCTTTTTTACCTGTTACTTGAATAATCATGTTAGATCACCAATATTTTCTAACTTAAAAATGATTATCCAAACATCAAAAGTAATTAATGCTTGGAGCAAGATTGTACCAATAATCTCCCCCCAACAAAACCATCCATTTTATCTTTAATGTTTGTATTAGCAAAATCTTGTCTCTCTTCAAATGAAATTTCAGCAAATTGACCAAGGAGATAGCAGTCATGGTCCTTATCCTCTAGGAAAATAGACTTATTATCGTTGGTGCATTTCATTCCAGCTTTGAAATTTTTTTGCTTTTCTTTTGTACAACATAACTGGCTTTTCTTTTATGCAATTATGTAATACCTAATCTTGATGTTATCGCTGCATGTAAAGAGTGACATTACAGTTTATGGTGTCCATCCCTTGTTGCAACTCGGCATCATTTTTTATGGAAATCTACATTTGATGAGATATATTAATTGTTTAGGTCATAAAGCTTCTCAACAATGAGTCAATCCAGTGGAATGAAGATGCTGAGCAAGGGGTCATCTGTATTCACTTGGATCAGGTGGATCCCGGCAAGTTGAGCTTTGTCATGGAATAAACAGTATTCAATTTTTTTTGGAGTCACTTTAAACCTTCTTCAAAATATTACTATTCTTTTTTTGAGAAATCAACTTCCAAAATCCTTTTTAATAACTAAGCTGAGTAGGGGATTTGAGAAGTTGAATGATTAAACCTTTTCTTGAGTTGGTTGGTTCATCCTTTTCTTTAGATGCTTTAGCTATACTAACGTTAGATTTTATACTGAAATAGGTCAGTTTTTTTTTTAAAATTTTTTTTGCCAAACTGGGGTTACTTGAGACAAACAAAATCAACTTCATGCTAAACTGATGCATAGTTTCCATTTGCTAGAATGTGAAAGATGTGTTTCATCAAATCTTATTAAGAAACATATGCTTAATTACAATTTATTTAACACAATTAATATGATTGCGAAATGAAGGTTGTCTTTGTGGCAATGATGAATTCGAAGTGCATCGCACAATTCCCATAACGCATAATTCATCCACATCAATAATGTGCAATCAGAGTTTGGTGATTCTTTTTTTATCACAGGCTAATATTGTTTGCTCATTTGTGACTTGAACTATCCCTCTTCTTACTCGTTTGATTGTGCGTTTCAGTTACGCTTTATTTTGGGTCGTTTGGATTGCTTAGACGATTAAAAGTGCATCAGCTTACAAAACTATTCCTTTAAATTTGTTGGCTTCTGTCACACTCGTATTAGATCGTTGGCAATTAATTCGCGTGAGAGTTGACCTTCGTGTTTGGTGGATAAGACTTCCTACATGGTAAATAAATTTGTATGTATAATATGCTTGCCAAAACTGCAAAATTTGTTAACAAACAAATCGTCATATTACATTTTATTTGTTCCGTCTAAGTCTCTTTGCTATATGCACTTTGTATGTGCGACGTGGGTACCATCATAATGCTCATTGGGGCCAACAAGTGTGTGCTCGTGACTGTGTCGTGAAGTGCTCTTATGGATTGATACAGTGAATAATTGTATGAGTATTTGTTATACGAGATATTAGAGTTAATTCTCAGTAGATGTAAAATATTTTATTGTATTTTGATTTCCTCGAGATTATTGTGTTAGGATGATGTTTCTTGTGATTTATTATTCTTTATTAAGTTAAGAGATTGGCTATGAAAGATTTTTGATGCGAATGTTATCATGTTTTGCCACATGAATACGCCGTGAAGTGATACGTGGTTTAGCAACAATTCATTTGCATTATGTGCGGCTCAATTTTGTAGCTTTACATGCAAATAGGTAATAGTCAATAGTAACTATTACAAAACAAAAGTTAAAGCAAATGGGAATAATTGAATCTCCCCAGTGGTTGTAGTTGATTATGCTACATGAGCACTGCATGTTTATATAATTTAGAAGTCATCTCTAACATTCTTAGAATTCTTACAGTGTTCACATTTAAG
>JBAMHZ010000117.1:2426262-2452579 GCA_037177395.1 Alpinia galanga
TCAAATATTATTTTGGACACATGCGCAGGACACTATATCGATTTGATGATGGAAGATATCGGTAAACTCGATATAGTTAAGAAGGTAGTGAAAAAAGGTTAATTGTTAATAAAATTCCTCTATAATTATTATTGGATTCACGAATTAATTATGAAATTTATTAATAGGGAGATTTTGCGACTAAGAGTAACTAGGTTTGTGACTCACTTTCTCTTATTAAAGTCGTTTTAGAAAAAAAGTTTCACTTATGAGGATTATGAAGCCTTTTGATACTTTAGTAATTAAAGGTGTGGAGGTGAAAAAAATTATTATATTTGCTAGATTTTGGGACTACAGTCCAAATATTCTTATAGAAGGGGAGCCATAGTGCAAGAGTAAAGTTGCTGCGATGTAATCTAAAGGTCAAAAGTTTAAGCCATGAAAATAACTTCTTGCAGTTGGGGTAAGACTGCGTATAATAGATCATTCACCGAGATACCGTATTAGTGGAAGTTTTATGTATCAGACTATCTTTCTTTACATATATTCTTATAACAGTAGAACCCTTATTGTCGTTCTATGTAAAGTTGATATAGATAAGAAGCTACAAATGTGCAACGTTTACTAGCTAATTCAAGAAGTATAAAAGCAAATTAACAGATGTTTACAATCACCAACTAAGTATCAACTTATATTGATATAATCACTCTAAGAGACAACCAAATGGGAAACATATTCATTTGATAGGTGCATATTTTTTAATGATAAAGAATTTTAACATTGGTATTAATAATTATAGATGTTTAATTATTTTAGGTTATTATCTTAATTCGACATATCAATGCCATTATACCTTGCCACAAATGCGATCTATTAGTGACCCTCAGAAATGTAATATTAAGACTACAAACAAATAGAGAATTTACTATCAAGGCTATTAATGAAAGTCGATTATTTCGAGATGCATATGATTTTTTTAGCAATCATTTTGCAGTGTTATGCGGATATAAAATGGATGTAGGTAAATATAACATAAATTATTATTAATTATTGTCAATAACTATAAATACTATTTTAATTTCATTTTTATTTATCTTATACCCGAGCGGTTCTTACAATATGGGGGATCAATCTCAAATTTAAAAAAATGTTGTATTATGAATTTTCTGACAGACAATGACTTTAAGTGGTTGCGAAAGAAATTGGTCAATTTTTTTCCTTATTCATACAAAAGTATGAAATTGTCTTTCTTACCGTCGCTTGGAGTAGATGGTCTAAGTTCAAATGTGTCTTCAACTAAGAGCAATAACATAAGAGAAGGAAGAATAAGAGTTCGGTGACGTAGATCCATTTGATATTAGATTTGTCCAAACGAAAGCTAATCAAATGATGGAATGGTGGAGGGCTATTGAGGTTGATAATCCATTAGGTTGATAAAGCAGGAGATCTACCATAATCATCTCAATTTCTTACTCAGCAGATTGAAAAAGTACAAACTAAAAGAGATGTCGGCGAGGAAGACAATGATGATATAGCTTTTGACATTTTTTGGATGTCGACCCAAACATTCTCAAACATCTCAACTTTAAACCGAATCCAAGTCCGTAGATAAAGACAAAGGCAAAGCTCATGCAATTTTTACTAAAGAAAAAGGAAAAGACAAAACTTTTGCTTTTAAGTGAAGAGGTCAATTGATAATTAATGAAAATCCACTTGATGCAATTGATGAGTAAGAACATATGATAGTGACGAAACATTCTCACCTTCTGATACTGTATTCCGACAAGAAGTTCAAAATGATGATAGTGATGTTTATAGTAGTGCAAGTACTCATGGAAATGATGATAGTGGTGATACCTTTGGTGGTTGTAAAAATTTTGATCCTTTGGCTCCAACATTTAGAACTTTAGACGTGAGGAAATACACATGTAACCCAAGATGATGATCATGGAGGTAGAACTATTAAGAGTCAGTATTAATGCGGTTAACAAACAAAGGAAAGCTCATGATTATCGAGATATGTGAAAGAGTTTAACTGAAATTGATTCTTATTTAAGTTGATTCTTATTTAAGTTTATTATACTCCTAGCCTTCTTATTATAGCTTTGATGCATTATATGGTTATCTATCATATCATAGCTCAGGGACGTATATTTATTCTTATTCTGTGCTTCTACTAGTTTCAATTCCAGTGGTACTGATTCAAGTTTAATTTTCAGTAGTGAATCGAAATATGTTGATGTACATATGAATATCAATATTGTATGTCATGGTATAATTATTTAATTTAGGTGTTGAAGAACTATAGGGTTCATCTAATAAAGATATTGTAAGAATCAATGCTTCTGTATGATTCACACCACTCTTCTTGATATTAGTAAGGTAACATTTTTTGATGTATCAATTTTAATTCGACTTATTAATATATCAATTTTCTTTAAAGAAAAATATATTTACTCGTTTTGTCTAAAAATATTAAGTTGTTCAATAATTGAGATCTTATATAAAATCAATATACAAATTATTTTTAAATTATACACAATAAACACATTTATATAATAAATACTATATATATAAATGCAGTATACATTTTATTAATAAGTCAAAATCATTGTACTATTTTCTCTTTGCTGGATAATATAAAATTTTATATTATCTATATTCGTAAAACAGATTGACAATCTTAAATATTTTTGAAATACAAAAAAGATACATAAAAAATTACATTAAATTTCAAAAATAATTTGAAGTTGTGTGAACATTAAACACCAAAAATAAAATCAATAGTGAGCATTTATTACGACAAATATTATTAAAAATAATTTTTTAATTAATATATACTAATATTTAAAAAATAGAAAAAGTATCGAAGCCATATCAGCATGGTACGACACAACATGATATTAAAATCGTATTATTCCTATCTCAGATCAAAATCTCGGCACGACTCAGAATTTTAAACTATGATATAATGTCTTTGTTCATAATGTAGTCAACTAGCTATTCAATTGACCAGTCAACTAGCTATTCAATTGACCATTTGACAGTCTACTGGCCAGAGAATCGTCGACATCTAGTGACTATATTTGTGCTTCAGTCATTGTCTAGTTGTTTGGAGGCATCCAACAGGTATTTGTTGGATCTTTTGTTTATAAACGCTTGAAGAGCTTTGGTCACTTAAAACTAACAAAAATAACATTTTAATTCAAGGTTTGAAATGTCGAGCTGTGTTGATGTTTTAGTTTTTGTTAGAACGATATGGTATCATGCAGATGATCTAATGTGGTGTTGGTGGCAAATTGAAGGTGGAAAGAGGATAAGGGAAAGAGATGAAGAATAAAAGAAAAAACTAAAGACAACTATATATATAATTTCAATGTTTGCTTTCCATCTGGAATGCTACAATTTTGACATTATCTTGTATGCAATTTACAAAAAAAAACATTATCTCAATTTTATCATGCCAAGGGGTATTGATTGTTTGACACAACTACACAGGAGACATTGTTTCGGTATCAAGTAGTATTGAAACATTTATTGGAACGATATGATTCTCATTCGTCACGGTTTAATTTCTATGCTCATCATGCCTAAAAGATTCAAAAGCTTAGATAAGGTCGTATTTATCTTTATCAAACTCTTGCTAATTTGCTTTCTTTCTTCATTCCTTTAGATTATTAGGGAGAGATGAAATTTCTTATTGAATGAAATCCAGTGTCAAGGTTGTCATAGCTTGTGAAGTCCCATTAGTTGGTCAAGGTTTTATTCCCAGATTGTAAAGGCTTATCTCAATGCCTTGTAAGTGGAGGCGATAGGGGAATCTATTTCGAGGTGATGCACTGAGACCATGGAACAGAAGTAGGGTCTCTGGACCATGCAAATAATTTTGTTAGTATTGTGTTTACATTTCTTTTATTTTAGCTGCATATTTGCTTGACACAATATCGATCATGCTTGAGTATTATCGCACTATTATTCACTAGTATTGTTTGTATTTTTGTGCGATATTATATGTGTTTTTTGTTTGAGGAATTTGCAATTTGAGTGCACTGTTTATTCTGTAGCTTCACCATAGTAGATCCTACTAATTGAAATACTTGAGCCTTGTTGGAGTTTCTAATTTTTACTGATATAATATTGTGCTAATATTTCTGCCATGATGCTAGTGAAGAATTGGTGGGGAAGGAGGAAGGAGATGAAAAAGAAGAAAAAATATTCAACTATATGCCTAGTTTTGTAGCGAGTCAATGCCTAGTTTTGTAGGGTGTCAAGGAGTGTCGAATGCCAATAAAAAACAATATGATTGATACGACTCTTGACATTTTGTATTGAATTTTGAAATTTATTAGAATGATGCGTTTTCACTATGCCACCCAACATAGCATGAAATTTTAGACCATGGATCCTACAAAACTCTCCCAAGCATTTATGAGCGAAGACTTACTTTCATGTCCATAATGCATACATACATAAACATGTTTAAGAATGGTGCAGTAAAATAATGGTATAACACCTTACTTTCTAAAAGTACGTTATAAATGAACCTTAATTCCTTTGTTTTGTTTATTCTCACATTTCGGAGAAGAGGAGGCACAAAAGGGTTCATAAAAAATCCCCTTCTTGTGCCTCTTCCACATTCCATATGAACGTAGGTATTTAAACTTGTAGATTGTCTTCATGAAACATGTGCATGTGTGCGGGCCAGTTTTGACTCGTGCATAGGTTGGTGGGGGAGGGAGTAGGGGGCGCAAGGCAAGCACATGTGAATTGGTATGAATGCAGAAGATAGTCGAGTTGGTTCCTCATATATGTGACAAGGGAACTTTTACAAAATAATTTCTATTCTTTTTTATGTATGTTGTAACTTTTTGATTGTAATGGTTTTGTCAACCTTGTTTTGCAATTGCTTGACCTTATAAAATAGGATTTTGTGGTTTATTTCATTATTTTTTGTCACTGGAAAAATCTTTACCTTTATATAAAATTCTTATTTTTTCTCTTCTTCTTGATGTTCCATGTGACTTAAAATCTCTAGCATCTTGAGAGCCGTGCCAAATCTATGACCGGAACGATATAATTTTGGTATCGTATTATATTGTGCCGATAAAGTTTTGGTACTTTTTTACATATAAAATATGTTTAATTAAAAAAATATGATTATCAATATTTGATTGCTATAAAAGCTTACTATTATGTTAAATTAATATTTTAAAATTTAGGATTGAGCAAAAGTCAATTTAGGATTAACTAAAGTCTAGATACAATGATTAATATTGAGTAGGTTTAGACTAAATGGAATTTAATTTATTTTGATTAGTTTAAAATTAAAATCTAGATATGATGATTGGTATTGGGTAGGTTTAGACTAAATGGAATTCAATTTATTTTGATCAGTTTAAAATTAAATTAAATTTATATCTATAATAATTTAATTCAAATCATAGTAGTATTTAGAAATTATATTATATTTAATTTTTGTTATCTTTTTTAGTAATCTATCTCTTTTATTATTAGTATTCTTAAAAATCCAATTTTCCTTTAAGAGATTCTTTTGTTAACTTTTGTATTTGTCCATGTGAATGTGAAGAAGAGAGAAATTAATAGAGAAAAAAATTAATATTCTCAAGAATTTTTTTTCCAAAGAAAGGATTAAGAAAAAAAATTCATAAAGGGAGAAAGAGAATTAAGGGGGAAAATTTACAGTATAAAAAAAATAAAAAGGAAAAAATAAAGAAAAAAATAGGGAAAAAATAGGGTCTCGTGTGGTCGTGGGGCCTCCGTGAGGCCACGTGCAATCATAGGGTCTCCCGCGTGGCCTCGCCTTGTTGCGGGGCTTTGGCTCCCATGAGTGTGCTCGTGGTGCCGGTGTCAAATGCCGTACGATTGGCTCACAGAATGTGAAATTTCATACGGTACATTATTTTAAACCATGTTTGGTTGTGACATTTTGGGTGAGTTTGCTGCATCCTATCCACTCATAGGAGATAACATTTTCTTTTAGAAGAGTTGCCTTGTCAACACTTCAACCGGATAATGAGTTTTTGACTCTTCCATTCTTGTATGTCATAGTTTTATCTTTTATGATATGTTTGCAATGTTTTATTTTCTGTCCATTAGTTCTTTTTTAACTTGATTTTGAATGCTTTAGTTCAAAACATCTATTCCGTCTATACCTGCATTATATCTTACATTCACATGGTTGGGTGGCTGAGCAGAAATATTGGTCCTGAAGGATGGAGGTTGAGGCAACGCCATTTTGAGATGGTGACATCTCTTGTTATATCCTGTAGGAAGTTCTTCCCTGCAGGTGCTGCAGCTGAGATTTGGTCAGAGTTTAAGTAAGTATTATCTTTTTTTTTTTTTTTTTGAGATGAGCTTAACTTCATACATAACCTATGAGTTGTGAAATTGAGAAAGTCATTGATGCTTTTGAGCTGTGAAATAAGTTTGCATTCTTAGAACACCGTTTGATTAAAGTCATAGATACAAAAGGGAAACACTGGCAGTTGCTTGACCTGTTTAAAGGACAGGTTGTCATATTTGGGAAACAATTCTTGTTCAAACTGATGCTTGGATGTAAAATTCTTTTCTGATCTGGACCAAACCTTGATTGGAACTTCCTTTCTTTTGCTGGTAACTCATTCTTCATAAGAAAACACTAACTTTGACAATTGTTTATTTCACTCTAGTTTCAAAGAAGTCTATATGCTTTCTAATTCATCCTGTAAGACATTCTAAACAGCTGGGCTTTATGTCTACTCCTTCAAGAATAAAGACTGATCTATGATTCCACCCAAATATGTTAGGGAAAGTAACTTAGGTCATTCTTTCTATCATTTTGGATAGTGCAATTCTCTCTTATATTTTCTTCTTCTCTTTTGATTTTTAATTACTTATTGAGTCTAATTTTGAATGTTGTGCTACAATTCAATCAGAAGATGTTTTAAATTCATTGGATAAATTTGATCAGAGAAAAAAATAGCAAGGATTGTTTTCTGAGAGTAACTAGAGTTGTTATTGTAGGTTCATATTTTCCTGCTTTTTTGTTGTCTATTTATGTTTGATTTTCATCTGCAACATCAAATAGAAACTTTGAAGTTGAGAAATTTGCTCAACCATAATTTTATTCCATGTGGATTTTATATTGGGGTTGTGAATTTATGAGATGTAGAGGAAGGTTCTTAATCTTGTTGGATCTCAATTAGCGTATTTGTACTTCGTTCTAGTTGTATGTGTAGGATCGAGTGCACGTGAGAGGGGGGTGAATCACGTGTTTAAAAACTTTTCTTTATGTACCAACATAAGTTTGATTATCAAAACATAAGTTTGATTAAGAATCATAACTTAACTTTAACTATTTGTCATTTATCAAAACATAAGTTTGATTATCGGTGCTTGACTGCACCAACAGTATGTCTTTCAACTGCCAATTTTTCCAGCTTGTTTTTTAAATTGAGTATTCAAATTCTAAGTAACTATTTGTAGGGTGTTAATGGAAAACCCATGGCATAACTCAGCATTTGAAGGTTCAGGATTTGTGCAACTATTCCTTCCTCTTAACTTGGAGAATCAAAATTACTATACAAGGTATAATGCTTGATTTTTATTACTTAAACCAATAATGTTGTCTTGCAATATTTTCAGATTTTTTCCCCCTGTTGCAGCTGTTGGATTAAGGAATGCCTTGATCTTTGGGAGACATTACCAAACTGTCAGTTTTGGGATATTCAGTGGACTTCTATTCTTGCACGTTGCATAAAGACTTGCAAAGCTATTGACTGGGAACAATTTTTACCTACACTTTTTTCACGATTTTTGAACATGTTTGAGGTGCGAAATAACTAATCAATTTGTGATGTAGATGATAGGCTTCTGAATGAAACATAATGCTTCCTGTCAAGCTTATCAATGTTTTTCTTTCTTCCTTTAAAATTGTCAATGCTTTTCTTTCTTCCTTTACATGTTTGCCTCATATTTTGTCTAAAATCAAGCATGTGGTACATCATAAAAAGATAGCAACATAGTGGTCAATGGTAAAGCTGCTGCTTTGTGACCTAGAGGTCACGGGTTCAATCCTGAAAACAGCCTCTTGCAAAAAAAAGAAAAAAAGAAAAGAAAAGCAGGATAAGATTGTGTACAATGGATTCTTCCCCGGGACCCCGCATGGCGGGACCTTTGTGCATCGGATTGCTTTTTTTTTTTGCTGTGTTTATCTGTATCGGACATCATTGAATATGTCGAGGACAATTCGTTATGAGGGTGCTGTGGGTGGAGCAAATTGAATATTTGTCCTTTATTTGACTTTCTTTTACATTATCAGACAATGCATCCAGTGTGTTACTAGAGAGGATCAAATAAAACAAAATTATTACTTGTGAGTTATGAGAACATTCAAAGATGACCAATACATTTTATTGTTTGATGAGCTAAATCATTTAGAGTGGAAGGTATAAGGTGCAGAGGGAAATCAAAGAAAAATCTAATTCAATAAAATAAAATTGATTTAATTAATTTAAATATTATTAGAGAAATAACTTTATGTAAAGTTCAATAAAGAATAAGATACACAGAGCCAATCTCAAATAATTAAAACAAACTTGTCACGAAATGACAATGATGATACGATAATGATGATGTGTTCATTATATATGGAATATATGCTCCTTTATTATGTATTTTTCTTAAACATCATCTATTGCAGCTGTTATTTGAGAATGATTTTCTTATATTGCATTAAATTTAAGGATAATTCCTTATTATTACTTGATTTTTTACAGTTATTCCTGTTTTCATATTGTAGAATAATAGATGCAAACTTTGCTTCATACTCTTTCCTATATCTAATATTTCTGTGCTTAAGGTTCCTGTATCGAGTGGTAGTGGTTCACATCCCTTTCCTCTGCAAGTCCCAAGAAATATGAAGTTCCTGTTTTCTAGCAGAAGTGGTGGACCTGCTAAGGCTATTGGGAAGTCCATTGTAAGCATTTTAGTATCATTTTCTACTTTAATCTTTTCGTACTTAACTCTATCTATATTATCACTGCAGGTATTTCTCTTGAGGCCAGGTAGCTCAGCACAGGAGCACTTTGAGCGCTTGGCAGATCTTCTAGAACAGTATTGTTTATGTTATCCTAATTTCTCAGTTTTATTTTTCTGAATTTTCTGTTCTATCATTCTGCTGCTGATAAATTCTTTGATTTTCTAGATATTATCATCCTTCAAATGGAGGTCAATGGACTTACTCCTTGGAACGATTTCTCCGATACTTAGTAATTTATTTCCAGAAGCGTCTCCAACTTGAGCAACTGTATGATATTCATATAAATGAAGAAAATTATATCAAATTGCCTTCTAGAAACATTTAGCTCTAATCAAAATTGTTTCTGCTCAGTAACTCAGGCCAAAGTAAATCCCCTGAATTTTGCTTGGGAAAGTTGGAAAGGGCTTTGTTTGTTAAAGTGATGCTAAAACTAATAGATCGGGGTCAGTATAGCAAGAATGAATCCCTTGCTGAAACTGCTGCTGGTGCAACTTCAGTGTTATCTTATGTGGAACCCTCCTTGGTTCTTCCATTTGTTGCATCTAGGTTTCAGATGGCCTTGGAAACTGTGAGTAACTGTTATTATACTACACCTTGAAAAATTGGATTATCTAACTGAGCTTATAAGTATGCCCTTGGGCATTAGTAGCACCGAAAAACATTCTTTCCTTTTACTCTTATGCGAAATTTGTTTCTTCATGTTACAGCATTAGTAGCACCGAAAAACATTCTTTCCTTTTACTCTTCTGTGATATTTGCTTCATGTTACAGCATGAGCAGAGTGAGGTAAATCTATTATAAATCTATTTGCCTTGGTGAATCTCACAGTTTGGTGCTTCAATAAATGCCTTTGTAGGAAGAATTATGGAAGAACAAATTTTCATTCCTGATTAAATAAATTATCCAAAACAAAGGAAAGGTTCCTCATATAAGGGATCTAATAATCCTATATTCTGAGACTTGGTGCAACATAAACTAAATTATCTAGAAACAATAAAATAAAAAAAATAACATTTTAAAATTTAAACCACGATCTGGTTTATTTTATTGGATTGGTGTACTTCAATTGGTCTATATTTATTTGCATCATCCTTCTCTACCTAGGTGAACTTGACTCCTAAACAAGTTGGTGTCATCTTTACTTTGGTTGTTTTATCCAATAAGAAACAATTGCATCTTCATCTTCATATAGGTTGTCTTATCCTATGAGCGAGGAACAATTGCATCTTCATCTTGACTTCGGCTTCTAAGGAACATAGTTTCTTTGTGTGTGTCTTTTGTTTTTCTTTGTCTCTCAAATTCCTCTATGTGAAGAGCCAATTTACATTCTCAATGAAACTTTTAGTTAGGTTGAGATTAGACAAGAAAAAATAGCATTTAGATTGACAAACTTTAGAGTTTAGACTCTTAACTAACTACAAAAATAATTTGCTAAAGTAAATGAGTTTTTTTTTTTTTTTATACTGCTCTTTCCCTATAGCAAGGTTGGCTCTCAGCCGATCGAGATTGACTTCAAGGGAGTTTGCAATTCTCACAAGGATGGACCACTGAGTGGCATCACAAGAGATGACCAAAGCCATTGGTCATTTGAACAGGCAAGAGAGATTATTTTGGTGTTGGTCCTTGGAGTGAAAAATCATAAAAGGGGCAGGCGGGGAGGGGGGACATTGTGGAAGGGTCCAACACATTGATTGAGGATGTGACAGATTGATTAATGGTGCAACACAGACAGTTGATTGACAATGATGAGGAAGGTGGAGAAGAAGCGAATGATTGCTTTGTGGAGGATGCCAATGTTTGCATTTGGAGGCTTTAGTGTGCGACATTTAATAAGAGAAACAAACTTTTGTGCTGTGGATAGGGTGCTCTTGGCATCAACGCTTTGGAGGTGGCTTGGAGGCATTTGTTGAGACTTGGTGCCAAAGCTCAAGGTAGTGGAGGTGTGAGTGAGGGTGTTGGGGCATTGCTGATATTAGAAATGATATTATGTTCGAGTGGTGGCACGGGATATGGGTCTTCTTCTATAGGATGCTGATGAACCTTCAGTGGGTTGGACAGTGTCACCCGTCCTTTGCTTTTTTGATTTGTGGTCGTTGGCACAAGGGAAGGGTTGCAAACTCTGGCTAGAACCTAATGAGTGGGGGAGATATTGATGGCTACTGTTAGATGACAAACAACAAAAGAGGAGAGGATAAAGGAAATATACATAGAACAACAAATGTGAGTAAACAAGTAAGCAACGCTAAGATTGAACCCAAACTTAGAATTTGTCTGAATTAACGTGATATAAAAGATAGCTATCTCATACAAAGAAACATACGAAGTCATGTAGAAAATGAAAAATCACAGAGAGAATTATTCTTAAAATATTCATGCGTAAAAGTTTATTTATATTGGGTTTGAGATCCTTTTAGAGACTCTGACCTAAACAAAATTTGAAATAAACTAACTACAATTAAGGAAAAAGATAATGATAGGTATTACCTACTTGGAAACCACCTTTAAAGACTTTATCCTCCCAAAGAGAAGATCTTACAGATTTTTTTTAAATCTAAAATTTCAACAAATTTAATTGCCTAGCTTGCATTATGTAGCTTTTAGACACAGAATTGTGAGGTGGAAAGGATCATGTAAAGTAGAAAGAAAATCAAGGGAGTTTTATTTAATAGTAAAGAAAACAGCGAAGGAAGAAAGGAAAATCTGAGGTTCCAATTTGTGCAGCAACGAAGAAGGAAGATGGTATATGATGAATTCAATGTTTAGTATGTGGTATATGATGCCGCTTGATGCAACATGAGTAGGGTGGGATAAAGTCATGTTCCTTAGTCTGTGATTCTCATGGGATGCATGCCTCATTTGAAGTCTCACAAGTAAAAAGGAACTGTTATAGAGAAGGAACATTTATTGATGATTGAACAAACAATGTAAGACAAAGTGGGAGGCTTTCTTCTGTAAGCCCTCCAACAATCCAAACTACTAAGAGTTAAAACCATACAAAATAGATTAAGTTATTTAGAAACAGTAAAACAGCTTGACAATGCGGGATCCCAGGAAAGATCAGACCACATTGAGTCTATTGTACATAGCTTTACCCTGCATTGCAAGAGATTGGTTTTGCCATTCGAATCCGTGACTTCAAAGTCACACGATAACAATTTTACTATTGCACCAAAACTCTCCTTCAGAAACAGTAAAATGGAATACTCTACCATTTTTGGTCTATTTTAATTGTTCGGATTCATTGGCATCATTAGGATTGTTACTAAAATAGGAAAGTATTTAAGGACATGCCCATTTTTAGCACTTCATCTGGTATCATCTTCTGTTCTTGTATTTGAACAAGTTATTAACTTTGAACTAATTTTTCTGCGTTAGATTTTCACTGGATCTTTTTCTTGCATTTTTTGGTAACTGAGTCTAATTGTTCTTTATTTTGCAACAGTTGACGGCCACTCACCAATTGAAATCTGCTATCACATCCTTGGCATTTACTAGTCGGGCATTCTTTCTTGCTTCTCTTTGTGCTTCTCAAACAGATGATGAGGTTTGTCACTATGAGTCATTGCCGGATCTGATAGTAGTATCGCTCTCCAATGCGCTACTTGGCATGGATGCTAATGATCCTCCAAAAACAATGGCAACAATGCAGTTGATTGGTTCCATATTTTCCAGTGTAGGTACCTCTGTAGATTCCTTTATACACACATGATTAGTAATGCTTTATTCTAACTGTAAATGAGCATGATTGATAGTGTTTTATTCTTACTGTATTTCGTTTAATTGTAGATAACTGTGACTGGTAATAATGATGGTCATTCGTTCTTGCAAAGCATCAATTTTTCAGAATGGCTAGATGAATTCTTTTGCCATTTGTTTTCTCTGCTTCAACATTTGGAACAGTCTAGTGTGACGTAAGGAGTTATAGTAATTTTTTTTGGTATTCCTTTTGGATGCCATTGTGGTGATCTATTGGTGATTCTTTCAGCAATGATGTTCCACTAAACTCAACATCATCAAGAACATTTCTTGTAGAGGAGAGTCCATACTACTTTTGTATGCTCCAAATCCTACTTGGAAAATTGCCAAAAACACTATCTGATCAGGTTTGTGCCATTTTTTCTTCAGAAACTACTTGTATGCAATGATTTGCAGTTTTCTTCTGTGCTCATGCAAATTCTCACTCTTAGATATTTTTTAGGCCTTGATGAAAATATCCATCTTTGTGAACTCAAATATTCTTCCTGGAGCTACCACTGAAGTTGGGCTTCTTTGTTGTGCCTCTGTTTTGGCAAACTCTGAAGAGGCAGCAGTCCACCTTATTAAACCAATCTTAATGACCATATTATCCTCTTTTGAAGGTTCCTCAGTTACATGTTTTGGTGGTGAAAGAGATTTTAATGCATCTCTAACTGGAAAGGTTTGTTTATACTTTTTATGTTTGTTTTGTTGTCATATGCACTCTCTGAATTATTGTACATGCAGGCTATGCTTTCGCCTGCACTTGAAACAACATTGGAGTATCATCTAAAAGTTCTTGCAATAGCCATAACTTATGGAGGATCAGTGCTATTGCAGCTTCGGGATGAACTGAAGTTAGCAATTGGATGTGCATTTCAGGCCCCATCATGGAAGGTCTTAGAATAATTATTATAGTGAACTTCATTTTGTAGCCTGACAACTAGTTTAACTTTTTTTATACTGAGGGTTGGTAAAAATGATTGTCATTATATGACAGGTAAATGGAGCTGGCAATCATGTTCTTCGCTCTCTTCTTGCAAGTCTGATTCTCTATTACCCTATTGACCAGTTTAAGTATGCAGGAATTTCTCCCCTTAGTATTAAGGCTTATGCAGGTATTTCTTATGTATTGCTTGCTTATTTGTTGGGGATGTGTAGGTCGTCTTCTAGTAAGCCTGCTATTTCATTGATAGAAGGATGGCTTTGTAGCAAAGTTAGTGAGAATGAAGTGCATGAAAAAGTGGTACCCCTTCCTCGGTGGCATATTCCTACTCATGATGAACTCTCCTTTGTAACTGAACTCTTGGATATTCATTTCCAATCAGCTCTTGATGATCTTTGCAATATTTGCCATACAAAAATGCCTATGGAGGCAGGTGAGATAAACATGCCTTAACTCATAATCATCCAGCAGCAGTTTGATTTTGTCAACCAACTTACATATTTGAGCAAGTTTTTTAAGGTTGATAGCTTAAATTTGGCCTGAAATTTGAGTTCCATGTCCTGATCCCTACAAGCCATATATATATAATGTACCTTTCTTAGTCTGGAAGTTGTTCCTTGACTCTATTCTCTATATATTATGATAATATGGCTGGTATATGTTGCACAGGGGATGAGAAGGAACATTTGAAGGTGACACTATTACGCATTTACTCTTCTTTGCAAGGTATAATGTCATGCTTGCCTGATATGCACCCTTCCTGCAAAAATAGAGAAGCCAAAGTAGTTGATTTTGATAGTTCTGTTATTGCTGGGGCTGTTGGACCAAGTATTGGTAGTGCAGAAATGAGGGAGAGGGCTGCTCAGCAGATACATGCAGCATGCAGGTATGCCCATATCTAGCAATGTGTATCTCTCTTGACCTAATTTCCTGCTGTAATTTTGACAGATATTTACTGAAAGAACGGTCTGAAGATAGTGCAGTACTAATCCTTATCATTCGTATAATAGATGCTTTAGGAAATTTTGGTAAGTGGTCAACACTATAGATAGATATCTAACAATTCCGTAATGAGAATGATATCCTACTGATAAAAATGGTTTGACATTGTGTCTTTTCCTTTTCATAATGTAGGAAGCTTGGAATATGAAGAATGGTCAAGTCACACTCAGGCATGGAAATTGGAGTCAGCTGCTATAATTGAGCCTCCTTGTAACTTCATTATATATTCTCATGCTAGAGGGAAAAAAAGGTACCTGTTCTTATCTATTCTTGTCTCTTTGGAATACTGAACTCAATATTATTGAGACTTTATACTACTGCATTCTTGTAGGCCAAGATGGGCACTTATTGACAAGGCATACATGCATAACATGTGGAGATCATCACAATCATCATATCACCGGTTTCGTACAGATGGCAATATATCTCCATCAGAGTACCTGCTCCTATTGATGGAGGATCTTCTAGATCTCTCTTTGCACAACTATGAAACTATTCGCTCGTAAATTTTCTTTCATAGATTTTCTGCTGTTTATAATTTCTCTATTTATAAAGATTTGAGTGTGTATTGTTTCAGTCTGCTCTTATTTCTTAAAATATTCTGTAAACTTAAATTAATTAGTACTGCAACAACTAATTGTTCATGTCCGGGTGCACTTTCATTTAAGTAACTTTGTCTGTCCGCCAACTTGGGTTCAGTATAATCGGTCTTAACACCATTAACAGAAAACTGAAAAGACATTTAGTTAGAATTGGAAGAACTAAGGTTCATGACTATCTTTTAGAAATAGTATTGCATTGCCATGTTTTCAACACTGCAAACAACACAGATAGAAGAAAAAGAGTGAAGAGAGTAGGGAAGGGATTTGGAACCTGTCCAATTCTTTGGAGGGAATTTAAGGGAGGGAATGAAATTGTGAGAGAAATGCTTTCCTTTTCTTTTGGGCAGTGCATTGGTTACTAAAAATAATTAATAAATCTTTTTTATATTTTTTATTTTAACCTAAACTTAATACTTCGTGTATTTATAGTTTTTGAGAAATAAAAAAATTGATAATAAGGTGAGAATTACTCCAACCCCCCTTCCTGTGCATATGTCAGAATAATGGCAATGATGTTGATGGTTTGAGACTGACCACTGACCCAGTAGGAACCATTTAGTTTTGATTAACCAGTCAAGGAGTGTGAAATTATTATCATCGAGCTTACCACTCAGTGGCTATGTTACTTGGAGTCAGGGTGTTTGATACAAATGTGGATCCAATTGTTCCACACACCTATTTCTTAAAATTCTTAAACATGATCAATAGTGACATCAAGAGTCCACCCGGAGTCTCTGTTTGTGTTAACATTGAACACTGTAAAGTAAACCCTTACTAGTTAAAGTGCTTAAGTTTATTAGTTCATTCATTTCTGTTCAGATTATTGTATGTGTTGTGTGCTGGCTCTTATAAAATTTAGCAGGAGAATGTGATTTTCTCATTTGACTGATGTTCTTGTTGATATTAAGATAAAATAATCAATTCAGCTAATTTTTCAGTGTTTTCTAATCTTTAGGCTTGCTGGAAGATCTCTTTCAAAAATGTTGAAGCGATGGCCATCATTAGTTTCAAAGTGTGTCCTCACTCTGAGTGCAAAATTGCAGGATTCAAAAGCTCCAGAACATTTAGTATTAGGTTCTTGCTCAGTTCTTTCAACTCAAACTGTTCTTAGGCATTTGGCAGTGGTAGTGTATTCTTCTACTGTCTTATTTATGTTGTTTGTCTTAAATACATTGCTTTAACCATGCACATTCATTCCTTCACTTATGTCTCTATATTTAGGATGCAGTTTCGTTCTCAGCATTTATCATTGGTCTGCTAACTAGGTTAGTTTTTAATATTATATCTTCCCCATGTTATGACTTTAACTGCTGCAGTATTTGTATCTCACCCACACTGCATATCTATGAAGCTCCCACCATGAGTCGTGGAAAGCTCAAAAAGCTATTGTTGAGGTATAGGCCATTGTACAATTACTGGGCATCTCATAAGTTAATGCATTTATATTGTCCCTTGAATTCAAGTTTCGCATTGTTTCAGTTGTTTGTTAAATACAACATTCATTTCTCTGGAATATCAAGAAGTTTTTTCAATGCTTCCGATGCTGAATCAAGGGAATTAGAAATTATTAAGTTAATATCCCAAATCAGTTCCCTGGGCTTTGAGAACACAGGCTTGCATTGGAGGTAATAGCTATGTTTCTCTTTACATATTTATTTGATGAACATTTTTTGTGCTATGAATTGTGATTGTGATGGTTCGGTGGCCTCAAAAATTGTCTTTGATTTTATTACTCATGTTGTCATTTATTTCTTCGAAAGTTTTGATCATATTCTCATTTCCCTTTCATTGCTGTATGCATGCTAATGTTTCAGGTATAATTTGATGGCTAACAGAGTACTGCTTTTGCTTACTTTGGCTTCTAGAAGTGATTCACATGTATTTTTAAAAATCTTAGGGGAAACTGCAGGTCAGTAATTGGAAACTTTGTTTGCTAAAATTGATATGGTATCCTGATGAATATTGTTTACTTGGTATTATTTTGAACACATGGCTTGATATATTTTACACTTGCAATCTGTTTATGTAAAATATCGTTACTACTTACTACAGGTCATTTTCTCAGAAATTTGAAAAGTCAACTTCCTCAGTCAAGAATACTTGCAATATCTGCCTTAAACACTTTATTGCAAGGCCCACCTCACAAAATCCTGAGTCAGGAGCCACTACGAACTACTGGAGGAGTATTGACTGAAATACTAACGGAGGATGGATTTTTCCATGATGTACTTAGTAACCTTTCCCATGTCCATATAATTTCTGATGAGATGTTGATGAACAGAGGGAGCCAAGGAGAGTCATCATTCCAAAGTCTTGCTGATAAAGCCATCACTGTTTTCTATTTTGATTTCTCAGCATCATGGCCACGAACCCCAAATTGGATATCATTTTATGGAGGAGATAGTTTCTATTCAAACTTTGCAAGAATTTTTAAACGACTGATACAGGAGTGTGGGATGCCAGCTCTGAAGGCCCTTCAACAGACTTTAGATGAATTTTCTAGTGCAAAAGAGAGACCAAAGCAGTGTGTCGCTGCTGAAGTGATGGCTGGTATTCTTCATTCTGATGTTAATGGCCTTTCAGAGGCATGGAATGAGTGGCTGATGGATCAACTTCACAAGATTATGGTGGCACCCTCTGTAGAGACAATACCTGATTGGGCAGCTTGTATACGCTATGCTGTCACAGGAAAAGGGAGATATGGCACAAGAATTCCCCTTTTGAGGCAGCAGATATTAGACTTCTTAAAAGCACCTTTACCCCAAACGACAACTAGTGTAGTTTTGAAAAGGTATGCTTTCCTGTCAGTTGCACTTGCTGAAATATATCCACCCAGGATGCCCATTGGTGAATTTCACTTCCATTGCCAACTTTTGGAAGAATTATTGGAGAATATGAGCCATCCATCTGCCCAAGTATGTTATAATTACCTTTAACAGCAGTACAAGGTTTTGCTCCTTTAAAATTTTTTTTATGTGCTCTTAGCAATGGCTGTGTTTTTAATAAACTGTCACCTGGGTATTTTTCCCTAGAAAAACATCAACTTTTATTGCATCCTTCTAGTTGCAGTATTTCTGAATATTACTAGTAATATGTCATCGCATCAAGTTCCATAGAGAAATAAGATGTGTAGAGATGACCACAAATGTGGCTTGATGATGTTTATCAATGGAGAAACAGATGCATTTATATAAAAACAAGTATTTCTTTTCTTCAAATCTATTAATATAGAGTTCTGCATTCCTCGTGTTTTTCAAGGATCTTGGGGACATATTTTTGCATGCACATCTTTCCGATTATCATAAGGCTAGCATCTGTACTGTCCAGGTCATTACAAAGTTGACACTGTATGTGTTGGTACCATGCTTTTCTTTATACAAAGGGTAAATTAAACTAAACCTAAATAGTTGTTCCAAAAAATATGGTTTAAGCTCTATTCATATGTCATACCTCTCTTTCTGCTATGCCATCATGCCATCTTTCAGAAGTTGGAGCATCCACATCTAGTATTGAATAGATGGAGTTACCAGAATTCCAGTCAAATTTTAATAATGCTACTTAGCATGGGCATGTTTTACTGTTAGTTGTTTGTCAGTATTTTCTAGCTTGATATAACTTAAATTAAATTCAAAGGATTAAACTCATTAAATTATTGAACTACTTCCAAATGTCTGTTTAACAGAGCACTTGTAAGAGCAATATAACTTGACATTGAATGGTATTTGCAAGTTAATTTTGCTGATACAAAGATTCTTAATTAAGCTAGCATGATATAATGATGGTTCTTTCTGAGATGTTACCTGTTGTAAGATTATCTATTGTTTTGACATAATTAATCTAAATTAATATTTCATCCTTGAATGTCTCCTAAAGACTTGGTTGATTTTCTTTTAGAGTACAGTTGCTCAGAATAATCTTATGAATTATATGACTGAGGCAGGTGAGGGAAGCCATAGGTGTAACACTTTCAGTCCTGTGTTCGAATTTAAGGCTTAATGCAACCTTAAGGGATCCTTCCTTTAATAAGGTTGACTATGTAGGGGTGCTTGAATTGCCACAAAAAGAAGCTTGGGTAAATGTCCTAACTGAGGGGGTTTCTGAGTTTGCTGTGAATAACCTAAGCACAAATCATTTGGAAAGCATTGAGATCAGTGGAGAAGAAACTTTTGAGAATGCCTCAATTAGTAAGGAAGCTAAGGCAGACGTCAGACAGATGGAGACGGTATGTAAATTAATTTTATTTTTAGAACCATTGCTCCATTCAAAATATGTTTTATTTATGCAAGTTATTTTCTTTGGAACTTTGCAGGTGTTCCATTTTCTTATTTCATCTTTGAAATCTGGAAGATCATCTTATATGTTAGACATAATTGTCAAGCTCCTCTATCCTGTTATTTCATTGCAGGTATGAGGTTGAATGTGTGACAATCCATGGATTTCAATTGCTGTCCCGTTGCTTTAAGATTTCAGAATTCTCTCTTTTGAAGTTCAGGATCCTATTACATAGGATTATGTTAGACAAATGATTATGCTGTAATAATCTAGGATGCTTCTAGTTATATTCATTTGAAAATTTTTAATTTTAGCAGGAAACATTAAACAAAGATTTGTCAGTGCTGGCTAAAGCAGCTTTTGAATTAGTGAAATGGATGCCATTACCTCAAGCTTTCCTGGAAAGTGCTGTTTCCGTGGTTCTTTCTTCAGTTATTAATCCCAATTGGCGAATAAGATCTGCATCTCTTTCGTATCTCTGCATCTTTTTGTATAGGTATAATCCTACTCTCTTAGATTCCCATTTATCTTCCTTTATTCAATTTGATGTCAAAATATTAATGTTTTTTTTATTTTGTTAATCATTTTTCTTGTTTGGTGTTATTGAACATATGATGATAGCAACGGTTGAAGTGTTGGGTGGTTGACAATGGTGAAATTTATTGTTCCATCCACCAATTGGCATGCGAAATGCTTGGTACTAGCTCCAAAATTGAGAAGAGAGGGAAAAAGAAGTTAACAAGAAAGATCAAAGGAGAACTAGCCTAATTAAATATAGTTGAACACTCTATTACTTTTAAATAGACCAAAATAAATCCAAATCGAGTTGATTTGAATCCACGTTATCTTAATCACCATATCTACTTTTTAAATTTTAGTTAACCCTAAACTAACTTTTATACGATTATAAAACTCAAAAAATTTATTTCATTTATTTTAATTAGATATCTAAAAATTATTTAAAAAAAATAAAAAACTCTATTTTTATCAAAAATAAAAACTTAAATTTGAAATTTGAAATTTAATTCAATTTATTTGGAATCAAATTTCATATATTTAGTTTTTAAAAATTTCATAATTATAAAATTAAGTAAATTTCATTACAAAATTTAAAATATGCTTTCAACATAAAATATAATATCTTAGATCTCAAAATTTAAAATTTTTTGAATTTTTTATTTTCCGTCACTAATAATCATAATTACACAGAACAAATAGAATTAGAATGCAGAAGTCTAAATTATTTCACTTAATCTAATAGTTTTTATTTGTTATTTAGTATTTTATCATAGCTAAAATACAGAAAAAGATACTCAATGCTTAAATTTTTTATCAAATGCTTATAAATAAAATTTACATAATTACATAAAAATATATGTTCATTTCAAACAAAATTACATTATAAAAAATGAATTTTTTAATCGAAATATAAACTCAATATTCAATACCTAAAATATAAAATTAATAAGGAGCATATATAGCAATCAAATATTAACCAAAATAATTTTTAAATTATTATACACATTTAAAAAAGGAAAAATTATCAAAAGAATATTGATACGGTACAATATGATATTGAAGCCATATTGTTCCAATCCGAAAACAAAATAACGGCATGACTACAAATTTTAAACCTTGTCTGATATTGCTCTCTTCTAATGCTATTGATGTCTTCTATTGGTGGAAAGAGTTGTGAGGAATATTCAAAACTGAATTAGCTCTAAAATATACTTACACCACATATAAAATGCACAAGCATAACAATGAAAACTGTGGGACTAAAATTCTTTTCATTTTTTATTTATAGAGAGTATTGATACCAATGATGCCCAACTTGTCATGCATGTCCTACTTATAGGCTTGGTTAAGATATCTCCTCTTGAGAATCAATGTTATCTTCTTAGATTATATCAAAGCATCAACACAATACTAGAATAGTATCTTTCCATATAAAGATCAAAACTATGACATGACTTGAGATTTTAAATTTTGGTGTCGAGTGATATCAAGTTTTGGTGGTTTACTAGAACGATACGTTTTGACCATCTCACTCAGCACGAAACCATGTCCTTAAGCGATGTTAAATCCATAATATCTCAAAGTTGTATGACTAATGATATTTTATATACTATTAAGTGTTTGAGCAATCTACTACACTTGAGCATTAGAGAGAGCTAAGCTACTACATTGCATCTTGCCTTTTGGCATTATCAATGTTGATAAAAATGACCGACATTTATCTTAAGACTAATCATCTAATATAAAATATATGCCAATCATATTAAATAAATTTTATTGTATTAGTAACATCCATAGCTTTAATATCTAAAGTTTTTATCACTTACAAACAGATGTTCAAATTAACCTTTATAAGTTACTAGCTTTCATCTAAGAACCTAATAGTATTTTTACAATCAATTAAACTTCGTTAGTAGAGAAAATCATTACAGAAGTGGTCGTCAAGTTTGTGATCATCAAATGAATTAAACCTTTTGCCACATAGTTGACCTACTAGCTTGTCTAGGCACCTACCTAGATTGTTTAGGCACCTGCCTAGATTGTTTAGGCACCTGAACTTTCTTAATGACTGCATATAGCATATGGGTGCACCCTCTAGCTAAAACACTCTCTAAGCTATTTTTAAAAATATTGGATATCATAAGTTATCTCTGATATAAGTGCAAGAGTAAAAACATTTCATCAACACTATTCCATCAGTAGTAGGACCTATATAGTTTGCATTAAAGAATGCTTCAATCAAGTTTTCCATAAATGTTTCCAAACTACAAGAAATCAGTCTTCCACAGTTTATAGGTTGTAAGCTTTTATACCGTTAAGTGAGGTTGGTTATATGAATCCTAGTACGACATTGGGGCTCAATCTTCTGACTATATCCTCATCTATATTTAAATGATTTGATCCTATTATTATCATTGCTAATCTAGTCTTCTTTAGTCTTTTTTTTTTTCAATTAATGTGTATTTATATGGTCTTATATTGCCTAACTGGGAAATTTATTGATTGACTAAGTGTATATTCATACCATCTTAAACATATTTTTTAAAGTTTTCCCACAATAAGTGTTTTTTGTAGAGTAAGAAATGACGATTATGATATGGTACATGGGGGCATAGTTTTGAAATAAGAAATGAAAAAGGAAAAATTATGTTGGATTTTACGATAGTATATAAACTTATAATTGTTGGTGTAATTGACCTCTGATCAAGATTGATCAAGCTCGAGTAAGCTCGAGTTAAGTTTTAATATTTGAGCAATATGTTTTGATGACTGAGCAATATTCTCAAGGGGGAGATTGTTGCGTTGGTGCAATTGATCTCAAGTCAAGGTTGATCAAAGTAGGTTTGGGCTCAAGTTGAGTTTTGATAGTTGAACAATAAGTGTTGGAGAGGGATATTATTAGTGTAATTATTATTGGGTCAAGTTGACCACGATGGATGTAGGATTCGATGAAAAGTAGTTGAATAAGAAGTCAAGTAGGTTAAGGTTAACTGGTTATTTAATAAGTAGAAAAGTCCAAATAGATCACGGTTAACTGAATATTTAGTGTGAGAGAAAGTCTTAACAGGTCGTGGAGGATCGAATATTAGGTAAATGAAAAGTCTTAATAGGTTATGGGTAACTAGATTTTAAGTAAATGAGGGAACTCCTAACAGGTCATTGGTAATTGGATGTTAGGAAAGTGTGAAAAGTCCTAATAAGTCATGGAGGATTAAATGTTAGGTGAGTGGAAAAGTCTTAAAGGTCATAGAGGATCAAATATAGGTGAGTGAGAAAATCTTAACAGGTCAAGGGGAACTAAATGTTAGGTGAGTGTGGAAGTCTAAACTGGTCAAGGAAGATTAGATGTTTAGCATCAGAGAAGTCCTAGTTGGTTAAGGTTGACCGAATACTAGGCACGAGAGGGAAAGTCTAAATAGGTCAAAGAGGATTAAATGTTTAAGTATCGGATAAAGTCATGGCAGGTTAAGGTAATCGAATGCTAGGCAGGTGAAGTCCCAACAAGTCAAAAGTGATCAGATGCTAGGCAAGAAATGTTCTAGTAGGGTAAGGTCAACTGGATATCGGGTGAAACTAAAGTTATCCTAAGTTAGGACTGAATTTGAGATATCAGTCGATTAATAAACCTTACACTCTAAGTTAAGAGATTTGAGGAGTTTATGGGAGTTTCTCGTTGATCAGCCAACTGATGGGCTTCATCAGTCGATTGATGTTATTGTTTGAGCAAACAATGAGTTTAGAGCTCGATTGTCAACTCAACTGTTAGAGGCTAGTGGATCGATGAATATGATCAATCGACTAATATTACTATAGCAGAGCACAGAAGGTTCTATAGTCGATTGTGAGACTCAACTCGATAGGTTCTAGTTGACTGGTGATAAATGACAGTCGACTGGTGATGATGTGGATAGAGCCAATAAGTTGACAATCAAAACAACATTCGAATCCATAATGGAGTAGTCGATTGATGGCAGATAATAGTCGACTAATCGGTGAAATTCAGCCCAATAGCAATCTTATAAAAGAGGGTTTCGTGGAGAGTTGAAGACGTCTGTTTTTGGTGAATTTGAAGGAGAAATGTTGCTATATTCTAAACTTTCAAAAGACATTCCAAAGCAACCAACAGTTAGCAATCGATAAACTCATGTGTAAATTATTCATTTTGTATTTCGCTTTCCATTTTATTATATTTGTATTTGGCTTGTGTTGCTGTAAAGAAACAAGCTTAAGAGGTTTCTCCACCTCTGGAAGGTGTTTGAGAAGGAGAAAGAATAGTAGTGATCTTGCTAGAACTATAGATCATGGAGTAAGAATCGGGGTTTCTAAATCACATAAAACAATTTGTGTTTGTGATGCTTGTACTTGTTTTACATTTTATTTCCGTTATGCATATTAGCGTGTTGTAGACGGGCACATGAACAATGATCAAATCACAAATGCTATTCACCCTTCTAGCAACGTCAAGATCATAACAAGTGGTATCAGAGCGAGGTTGCTCTTTACAGAATTAATCATCGAGAGAGTATAAAGCTAGAGAAAGAAGATAAAGCCTTAGATTTTAAAGGGGTTAAATGAAGTTTAATAACGGATTTGGATACGACACTTGACTTCCACCTTTCTATGGATTAGGAGAGTTTGTTTAATAATAAGGACAGAGACATTTTTTCAAATGAATATAGAGGAGTAGTTCGCTCTAATGGAGGGATTCAAAGCTCTAAAGGATAGGAAGGGAAAACTTTTGAACAAGAGCAAATGGACCAAGGAACAAATTTAAAGATCTAAAGCACACGACAAGATAATTAAAATTTTGATTAATTTGATACCTAATGGGGTTTTGTGTAAATTAAAAAAATACAAGGATGTAAATGCTTTATAGATCAAGATTGCCAAGCTCCATGAAAAATCATCATTGGCACAATGTGAGGATAAGTCTAAGGAAGAAGACTCTTGGTTTAAGAGCTTGAAGATTCGGAGATTGAGAGGTGTTCAATTTTCGAGAACGAGAAAGATGAAGAAATCTTGACTTCAAGAATTATGAGGGAGGATAGAACATGGATATCCAGAGTTGATAAAGAAGAAGCCCATGTCTCTCCTATCACAAAGAACGTATTATAATTTCAATTCATAAAAATAAAGATTACATTATATGTTTGAGTATAGAGAGAAACGACACTATAAGAGCAAATGTCTATAATCAATGAAGAAGAAAACTCATTTGACACCTAAGGCTAAGGAGAAGCCAAAAGAAGTTGAATCTTTACGGAAAAGGAGCAAAAAACACATTGTGTATTTTTCATACAATTAAAGTGGGCACTAAGGGGGAGACACCTAACTAAGGACAGAGGCAAAAGCTCTATCTCACGGGGAGTTTCTAAGATAAAGTCTAAGATATGATTTCATAATATAATTTTTCTATATTATGATAAAAAACATTCTAGAACTAAATTTTATGATTATAGTGCTAATTATCATGATAATAGGAAATATGTAAAATCTAAGGATAATTCTAGATTTTATAACCCAAAAACTACCCGACCTAAGGATAGGAAGGTAGACACTCATCTAGGCAAAAATCCTAAGAAGACTAGACATAAAAAATATAGTGACTTTAAAGGAAGAAAATTGAGTTTTAAGCTTAATACTCAACAAATTGGAAAATACCCTTAGAAATTGTATTTAAAGGGTTAAAGGAATAGAATCTAAGGTGATAGACAAGAACAATCTAAAGATAAAAAGGGTTTGAGCTATAAACCTAGTCTAAGGAAAAAATGTCTTTGCACCATGGACTTTATATAATTATGGAACTAATTCTAGGTTTAAGAGTAAAGTCAAGGTTACAAAGGAGACCATTCCTAGAGTTGACCTTAATGAGATTGACTGTTGCTTCAACAGTCGATTGATAGTGAATAGTAGTCTATTGCTATAGTCAACATTGAGTTGGAAAGAGTCGTTCTACGGGTGTAACGTTCGAATTTAGCAGAGTAATTGATTGATGGTGTTAGCAGTCGATTGTTGGGTAGTTTTCAAGCACGACTTAAGCCTATAAGAGAGGATTTCGTGAAAGATTTCAAAAGTCGATTTTTGGAGACTTTGAAAGGGAAGTGCCGCTGTCAAACCTTCAGAACGTAATTCATAGCAACAAAACAACGATCATTTGAGTAAATAGTTTATTTACATTGTATTTGTTTTTCGTTCATATTTTGATTTATTTTTCTTGTAAAT
>JBAMHZ010000117.1:2462172-2473425 GCA_037177395.1 Alpinia galanga
CATTTTCATCCAATCATTTATTTATTATAATTATATGTCTTTCATGAAATTTTGGTTCTATATTCATTTCATTTGTAATTTCTTTGACAGAAATCATAGTAGATATAAATTCATTTTCTCTATAATCATTAAAAAAATAAAACTGGACCTTTTAACTTATCTAATGCAATAGCAATGTTTATATCTTTATATTATAAAAATTTACTAGAAATGTTAACTACGAATAATATAGGATACATAATTAAAAATAAAATTAAAAGGTTAAAAAAGATATCCTCTCATTTATGGCTTTATTCGTTTGGGAAATTTTGATTGAAATTGAACCTTTTGACCGAGAGATAAGAAAATAATATCATTGAAAAATTTTGATCATATGAATCTCAATAATAAATTCATGACTTGGAGCACAAGACGAGTTGGACTTCAAATTTTTATGTACTCAAAAGATATCTATCATTTTTTTAACTAGCACTAGGTATCTAAGCCTTCGGCCTGATTAATCCTAGGGATGGTGAACCTTGCCCCACGAATCTCTAACGGAGTACTAAGTAACCCCTAACTGAGATATGCTCCACTGACAACCAATCTAAATCATGAAGTGCTCGTGTGGATAGCCTCAGCAGCTACAGCGTTCTTAGTTTGTCATCTCATTTAATTTAGGAAAATCCTACAAATACCATAGCTGAAAATTAAATTGTGCATAACTGAGAGTTGAGCTAGATACCCTACCACAATACCATAGCCCTGGGGGCTTTTGATATTCATCATTGATTGCACATCTCATAGTTATTTTGAAGGCCCTTACTTTTATGTCATTAATCAAATGGAATAAGTGGACGTCATGCAATAAAACTGTTGAAACAGCGATGATAGATAAGAAATAATAGTAAATTTTGAATTCAATTAAAGCACGATCTAATTTGCCATTTTATTTCATTTTTAATTAAAAAAATATACATATAAATGAATTTAAAATATTAAAATGAATGGGCTAATAAAAATTGGGGCATAGGTCTTAATGGCCTATGTCTAAAGCCAGCCATGCAAGTTGTGCATAGCTAATAGGCCCATGAAGTTAGACTTTTAATCAAAGACTGGAGATACTATAGAAACATATCAAATTTAGATTATCCAATCAAAGTTGATTAAAATCATCAATGGATTTTGGCCGAAATTCATTTAAACACCTAAAGAATTTGAAATTATGAAATTTGAATATAGAGTGGAAGAGAAAAATATAGAGAAAATAAATATAGTGTGCAACTTTGGTTTTAAGTCTCCTACATAAAGTTATAGGTATGTGTCAAATAGCAAAGATGTTGAATTTTGAAAACGTGTTGTGCACGGTTATAAAGACTTTGAAGTTAAAACTTAGGGCATGGTTGGACTCAAGGTCACTATAAAAATCTATTAGATTTGAATTGGATTCAATCATAGTTATTTAAGGTTATCATTGAGTTTTGGTCAAAACTCATTAATGAATTTAGAGAATTTAAAATTTTGAAATCATGACATGAAGT
Source organism: Alpinia galanga (assembly GCA_037177395.1). Lineage (NCBI taxonomy): Eukaryota > Viridiplantae > Streptophyta > Magnoliopsida > Zingiberales > Zingiberaceae > Alpinia > Alpinia galanga. Next base: position 2,463,693 of record JBAMHZ010000117.1, read on the forward strand.
GTAAGAGGGGAATTATGAGAATGTAAAAAAAGATAATAACCTTAACATTGATATTTAAAAGTTTAGAATCACAGTGATGCTGAAATAATGTTGATTTTTAAAAATCAGTATTATTGTGGTGTTGACTTTAAAAATGAATATCATTTTGATACTAACCTTTAAAAATCAACACAATTTTAATATTTATTTTAAAAAATCAACATTACAAAAAAAAAGGAATGAATACCGTTGTTGGCGGGAAAGGTATTTTTGAAATTAAATGCCTCAACTTTAGGTGCACTTTGGTAAAACATCGTACGTTTTTTTCCCCTTCCACGAGTATGATTAGCAACGCATGTGAAAGACAATCAATACAATGGAAGTGGAAGAGGTTGAGGATAAACTTCACCATGGGACACTTAGCTCATAAAATACTATAAAAGACACTTAGCTCATAAAATACTATAAAAGATTTTAATTGCGATAAATGACTCACCGATGAATCATTTAAGAGTTCTAAAGCATATAAAGGATATTACTTTAACATTGTTTGTTTTGCTTTGTTGTATTGCTCTGCATTTTTGTTTCATATTAATTATAATTATAAAAGGAGAGAGTAACGAAAAAATTATTATCATATGATTTTTAAATTACAGATTTAAGTTTTGAAAATAATATCTTGCACTGAGTATAATAATTTAATATAGTATGATCATTTTTTGAAATTTTGTATTGACAAAAATTTCATGTATTAAATTATCCTTTATTGACTATGATTATAGAATTAAAGAAGCAGATGGCCCTATAAGGTATGGAAATGGGCACGTAGAGTTAAAAAAACCATTTGGAGGCCCGGAGCATTGCATCTCTCTGGCCTTAACAGGAGCTTCTATTTTCCGCTAACCACAACCTTATTATATCTATCGACTCGAAGCTATCTATCTACATTCTCCTCGCACCCCTCATCTCCATCTGGTCCATGTTTATTCTGCCACGTGGCAGATCATATCTAAGACCCTGAGATAACCACCAATCTTTCTCCTCGACTATTTATTTTATTTATTTCAATTTACTGGTAACGATATTTATTTGACTGTCAAAGGAAACTACGAACCAGCGTGCACACTCAATTACCACCACCCCATGCTTGTTCGAAACCATTCCCATCTCCACGCGAAGCCAGAACTAGTAGATGATCTCAGGCCATTCAATATCATGAATTACTGATAAGTAATAACATTTAAGAAGAAGAAGAAAAACACACACACACACACACACACACACACCTCCTTATCCTTTATCCTTGCGCTGCCTCCCTAGGCTTCAACAGCCAGCTTCCGCCCTACAAATTTTTGAGGGAAGACGAGCAGAGGAAAGAAAGGGGAGATGGCCAGCTACACAGTCCACACCGCTCCTTATTCCCTCCATTCCTGCTCTATATCAAGGCCAGCTGCCACGGCCTTCAGCTTGGGGTTCCGCCAGAGGCATCAGCAGTTCATCTTCTTCGGCAGCGGAAGGAGGAGCGCAGTGGTGTGCTCTGCCGAGGAGAAGACAGTGGTGATAGGGTTGGCAGCGGATTCAGGGTGCGGTAAGAGCACCTTCATGAGGAGGCTGACCAGTGTGTTTGGGGGAGCAGCAGAGCCACCCAAGGGAGGGAATCCAGACTCCAATACCTTGATCAGTGACACCACCACTGTGATATGCCTCGATGACTACCACTCCCTGGACAGGACAGGAAGGAAGGAGAAGGGGGTGACCGCGTTGCACCCGAGGGCCAACGACTTTGACCTCATGTATGAGCAGGTGAAGGCGATCAAGAATGGAGTGGCCGTGGAGAAGCCCATCTACAACCATGTCACTGGTCTACTCGACCCCCCTGAGCTCATCAAGCCACCCAAGATCCTGGTCATCGAAGGATTACACCCGATGTGAGCTCCCAAAATAGTTTTTTTCTTTTCATTTTTTATTCCATTTTTCTGGATCCTATACCAACATGTACATATCAATCTTCCTATTCATTGTTCTCTGCAGACATGAAACTTTCAGTTTTCCTTCTCGTAGATATTAATCCTTGAACTGAGTACTATCCATTTAGAAGAAAGAGATCCATGTTGAGATTGCACATGTTGGCAACATAGTTATTTCTTTTCAGTTCTACAACAAAAATAAGATAAATCTTATGAGCCACAACACTATGGGACAATATCAGGGATCATGCAGTGGTTTTAAGAGTGTGATTGCAACTTCCTTATGGTCAGGTACGACTCTCGTGTGAGAGATCTCTTGGACTTCAGCATCTACTTGGATATCAGTGACGAGGTCAAGTTTGCCTGGAAAATTCAGGTCACCGATGACAACTCAAATCCAATTTTCAGATACTGTTAGCTTTCATTAGGAAGGGGGTAAAAGAATTCTCTAACGCCATTTTATCTTCTCAAACACAGAGAGATATGGCAGAACGTGGACACAGTCTCGAAAGCATTAAAGCCAGCATTGAAGCTCGAAAACCCGATTTTGATGCTTATATTGGTACATTCATCTAGTCCATTTGGTTGCAATAGTCTTATCTAACAAAAAGCTGCTCCTCTATTTATTTCTGGTTTCAATGGATGGCGTAAATTTTGTGCTTGGCAGATCCACAGAAGCAATATGCTGATGCTGTGATTGAAGTCCTACCGACGCAACTAATCCCTGACGACGACGAGGGGAAGGTGCTGCGTGTGAGGTTGATCATGAAGGAAGGGGTGAAGCACTTCGCTCCTATCTACCTCTTCGACGAAGGCTCCACTATTTCATGGATTCCATGCGGCAGGAAACTGACTTGCTCATACCCTGGCATCAAATTCTTCTATGGCCCTGAGACTTACTTCTCCAACGAGGTACAGTTACAGTTAGTTAACCAAGCTGAACACTTTTTGATTCCCAAACCAACTGCTAAAGCCAGGATATGACAACCTCTTTGGCAGGTTTCTGTGCTGGAGATGGACGGGAAGTTTGACAGGTTGGACGAGCTGATCTACGTGGAGAGCCATCTCAGCAACTTATCGACCAAGTTTTATGGCGAGGTGACGCAACAGATGCTGAAGCACACAGACTTCCCGGGCAGCAACAATGGCACTGGACTCTTCCAAACCATTATTGGATTGAAGATTAGAGATTTGTATGAGCAAATTGTTGCTGAGAGGGCAACAGCTTCCGCTGCAGCGGCTAAAGTTTGAGATGTGTTGGAGAGGAAGATCACTTCTTGCATGGGTACATCTCTTCTGGTTTTTGTTTTTCTGCATAAGGTGGAAATATATTTATACAAAGAAATTAAATGTCGCTTTATTTTAAACTTAATCCGTTTATCAAATGCTTATAAAACAATTTGGGAAATTAAGAACAGCAATTTGGGAAATTAATGCGATTACAATCGACTTAGATATATTCATCAAAAAAGAATTGATTGCAAGAACATTGCACATACAGTGGACATTGCATATATGTGAGGAAGAAATTAGAGCTGATGATCACATTAAAAAAAAACTAACAATAAAGGTTGGAGAGCAACACGAGGACAATGCGAGTGTACCAGGGTTTAGGGCTCTGGGACGAGATTTGTTGGAGCAGATCGTGAAATGCTTTTGTTCAACTTTATGGTGAAGCTGAGATTTTTCTTTTTTATTCGCATTAAATTTCTGAACTTTCAATTCCAATTAATCTTAAAGACGATCAATTCAATCTTACAAAATCTTTACCGGTCACATAGAGTAAATCCAAAAAGCATTTGCAATCTGACGACGAATTTCAACCTTCAGTCACGCCGTCCCTACAAATTTGTCCACTGTTAAAATTGTACTCTACCTGCAAAAGTAACCCAACCATTCAAAATCATCCAATATAAATTTTTCTATATTCAACATCCAATATGATCCAAAGGATCAAACTATATCAATCATTTTACCACTGCACCATGCTTAGGAGGGTGACGCAAAAGGGTGACTCCAGCTAAAATGTGTGAATTGAGAAAAACTTAAACCAAGTCCACCTGTAGATACATTTAACTAAAGATCAGACAAATAATCTATTAAAACTGGAAAATTGGGGGTTAAAAAGCATTATCTGTTTCAAGAAACAGTTGGTAGGTGGCTCTCTTTATTTAATAAAATCCTCAGTCTATCGACCTGCTGAACCAGCCAAAGCGATGTACATCAACAGGTGCTCGCTCAATCTTCAGTTCAGTTCTTGAGAGAGCACAGAAATCAACCATAATTTTATTAAGTGAATATTAAAGAGAGAGCGGTCCACAGAGATTTGTGATAAAAAAAAAACGTTATGCATATAACCAAAAACTACATTAACAGATTTTTATTGGACAAGCTTTACCATCCACGAAAAAGAAAGGCTGTCTTTTGCCTTCTGTTCCTCAAGATCCAGCTGAATTAGGAACACATGGAAGCTACCACTATCCAAAATGTATAAATAAAATCGCTGAACAGAGTTGCATGTTTTTATTACCAAGAGGCAGGAGAGGCATTAGTATGTTCTCTCTTGAATAGGAAAAGACCCAATTGGCGTTTCCTCATATCGCTAAGGATCAAAGTTCAAGGTCATGGAAATTAAACTGCTAGATGGCAATTTTGATGTAAAGACGTGCACTGACGAACTTGGGAGTTCAAATTGAAATCTATGTGATTTTGATTCAAAATCTTTCATGAAAAGAATTATTCATCCTAGCTTGCTGAAAAGTAGGAAATAAGTTGAATTAGATGAACAGGAACATTTTCAGGGTATGCCTCAATCTTCCTTGCCCTTTGGACGGCTCTTCAGTCATAACTGGCCTCCCAGTGAATAGAAATGCAAGGGGTGGAGCACCTATTTGATGTTCATTCAACTCATAAACCAACAGGAGCTCGTTCCTGACACAGGTTTGAATCGCATAGTTTTATGCATTATCTCAGCTTATATGATGATTCCCGTTTTGCCATTTGGACTGCCTTATCCTTTTGTAATTTCAGACTAAGCTAAGGTTTAAGTTACAAATGATTCCATTTGGATAAATTAGAATTTATTTCAATTCAGAAAAAGTACAGAAAGGAATACCCAGAAGCAGTCACAGGAAGAGACTAGAGAAAACAAAACAAGACAATTAAGATGATATACCAAAATGAGGTTTCATACAGTGCAAAGCAGTTCTATGTAGCATAACTTATGCAAACAATATTTGAAAGCAAAAAATAAAAATGCAGAATGCAGAAACAAATGAATAAATAAATAAAGAGATCAAGATTTATATAGGTTGGACATTCTTCCCTTGCGTCCTCTCGTCCAATCATACCCAGACCCAGGTGTTCCTACGATACAAAACATGCATAACTTTTCACTAGTGGAGTTTTGTACAACAATGTTTCACAGAGGTTCCATGTCCAACCTAGGTAAGCTTCTATAACACTCAAAAATATTAGCAACTGCAAACACATTAACTGTATTTGCTTCAATTCTTAAACAAATAGAGCAAAAGAAGGAAATAGAAGAAAAAATTTCATCTAAATAAATCTGCATGATCTTTGCACACTTCTGCAATAGAATAAATATGCTTCCGTGAATTCTGGGCACAGTATAAAAATTATGTGCTCTTTCATGCTAGAGAACAACACGTAAAAGAAATTGAAAGATACGTGAAAGCATTTGTGAGATCTTTACAAACTACTGTAGTACAGAAGTGAGATCTCTACAGACTACTTTAGTACAGAAGCCTATTAGATACTAAGAATTCTCTCTAAAGTTTTTTCAAAAATTAAATAAGATGTTTACAACAGTGCAATAGCTATTTCACATACTTCCAAATATGTTTTAAAGTTTGAACAATCACCCTCTTTATTTGGAATTTTATAATTCATATTCTAAAACATTTCACTAGCATCTTGTTATCAAATCTTGATTTGGATATTTTTGAAAACCTTCATAACTAGGGGTGAGCAAAATCTCAGTTAAACTGAAAAAACCAACTAAAATGACTAAATTAGGAAGTTTGATTCAGTTAATTCAAAATTTTGATTTTTGTTTTTTAAAATCTCGGTGATATCAGATTATATGGGGTTCTGATTTTAAAATTTCGAATTTGATTAACCTGAACCGGTATCAATCGACTGCTATATTATAAACAATCAACTGCTTTACCTGAATCAAATAATGGTTGCGCAACTCAACTGAAAAAACCGGACTGATTTGACTAGCCAATATCAATCGACTAATACATAAAGTTCGGTTAAATCAATAACTGACCGAATTCACCAATTTTATAACAGTTTGGTTTTGTTTGATTTTAATAGCAAAGTTCAATCAGTTCAGTTTGTCCAAAAATAATTCGGTTTGGTTTGTTCAGTGCGGTTGGTTTGATTTTTAACTGAATGCTTACCCCTATTTATAACTGTAACAACTTTATGAGTCCTTGTTTCATCTTTTCGTATCTTCCATTATTTGAACAGTTTCTTGGAGTAATCTTCCATAGTTTCTAACATTTGAAAACATCCATGATTGTCAAGTCAATTAGTCATTAGATATGTTTTCTTTTAAGCATCATTAGTTGCTTTCACTCAAACTTCATCAAGATTTGATTTTCCTAATTTCTATAAATCTGACTTAAAATCTTTTTGTGCCATCTAGACTTTCCTTTTATTTTAAGATTAATTTTACTAATGTATGTGCATGTATGACATCCCAACTTTCCTTAACACATGGTTTACTTGGATGTAAAGATAGGGAGGGAAGGGAGGAAGAGGGAGAGGGGGAAGAGCAGAGAAAAGGCTATAAAATTGTACACAGATCGTGGATCAGACACGTAGATTTGTTGCCTTTTCTCCCCCTTCCATTCCCCCCTCGTAGTTTTCAAACTTGACCATAATATAAATACTCCTAGAATATATAATCACAAGGTAAAATCTTTATATAGAGCAAGGTTTTCATTCCACTTTAATCTCATTTGAATTTTGAGATTCAAATAATCTTTTCCTTCACCTGATTGTTGATAGAATATACCAATTAGAAAAGTGTGATGTGAAAAACTCTATCAATCTTTAGATCTTTTATGTGCATTTTTTAATTATATTTACAAGATTCGTACATATATCCACTTCCAAAAACAAAGTATTACTTGACAATTGTTACTGCAGAAATTTTTCATCAAGTTTAAATAGCTTTAATAATAGCTAGTAGTATTAGAAAATCACAGCCTTAGAATACCATGGGAAATTTTAAATTTGGAAGGAATCAACGAGATCAGGGTCCTAGTTACTGTTAACTGATGATCAAAAGTAAATTAACCAAACATTCATAAGCAAGCTTAGTGTTCGGTTTGATAAGAGATTGTTTATATTTGTTCAATATACACAAGGCAATTAAAAAAACAAATTTGAATAAGTCATTAAATTAAATGAATAAGTTTAAATATAATGTTTATAAATAAAGATTGTGAATTGTATATGAACATTATTCATGAACAATATCCATAAACAAATTTTGTGAATCATATTCGTCAATAAAACTCTTATCAAACTTGTAAATAAACAAAAAGACTCTCAAAACTAACAATAAAACAAGTTTGATTTATGATTCGATAACATTTAAACAAACTAAGTTCAAGCTTGTCAAAGAAACAAAAAAAAGGACATGCTTGACCACCCATTTCTATGGCTTGGTTCATTTTAGACTCGGCTTGACTTGGTTATCTTATGAAACAAGCTTAAACAACACAAGGCTCAACTCGGCTTAATTCATTTACAACCCTACCAATGATCCAACATCTCCAATTTGTAGTACTGAAGTTGATAAAAAATTGATTGTTCTCTCAGTTTCTTGACATTCACACCAACTCCCTATACCTCATAAAGAAAACTAATCATGTAATTTACACCTTCAAATTAAGGATAACCCAGGATCCGGCCATTTTGACATTATTCATAATTTCCTATATCATGAAAAAATAAGCAATCATCCAAGTAACTAATTATGCCTGTTTTGTTTCAGGACTTTCAATTCATGGGATAACTTAGATGAATTTTAACGAGATATTCATCCTCCGATGGTTATGTACCAAAATGGAACAAATAACTGGCAAACCTTCCTATAGATCCATCATAAAACTTGTTAAACAGCACCGAGCTGGTATAAAGTGTTAATCCAAATACTGAATTAACAATAATAGTTTAGATAATTTGTTGGTTTAAGCTAAATACAAGGAATTAAAAAAATCCTATTTCACCAATATCTCAACCATTGGAAGCTTATATCCTAGATGAATTGATTTTCGTCTAGGTTACAGAACAATTAAGACATCCATACGACAGGCAAAAACACGTTACCTTTAAGTGTGCATTGTGCCTCTTTCCAGCCCTCCATCTCCATATTTGTCCATCGTTCATGGTCCTAAATCTGAACTTTAAAGGCCTGAAAAGAAACCAACTCCCATCAAAGAATAATCAGATAAAATCATAAAACACCAAAAGAGGCCATCAAAGAATGCGTAGGATAAAAAAAACAGAAAAAAAAAAAAGCCCAAAAAGGAGGCAAATTTCTAGCTAAAAACAAAATTTTTTTTTATCAAAACAGTACCGGGAGCAAAGCAGAGGGAAGGTAAACCCCTAAACCTGACAGCTGGCTTGACAGGCAGCGAAAATGAAGTTATAGGAGACGGGCTCACAGATGGATGGATTCACGGAGAATACCAATACCGCCAGACATCGTTAAGGGAGAGGAAATAGGAGGGCACATCTCAACCGAGCTTGGCGAGCCATCGCGCCTGCATCATTATCCGTTTGTCTCCCTATAAGAGAAACCAACAGAGGTTCAAGTAATGATTACAATTCTTGGTCAAATCCGGTTGAGTCGGCTTGGGTTATGGTTGACAAAGGTTAGTTAGCTAGCTGTGCGTTTTACTTGAAGGTAAAATGGTAAATGGGAGAGAGAAAAATAATTTCCTATTTTTTCTTGGAAAATACATATATTAATTGCATCTAATCTCTTCCTCTTTATTAATCCATATTAGACCGAAAATAAAGAAAAAAAAATAGTTTGATCAGCAATTTAAATTTGAAAATGGCAAGAAATTTAAGGCTATACTAGTTCTCAATTTGAAGCGGGTCATTTTGTGTTGGGCCAGGTAGAGAATAAATTATGCTAAAGTTCTAATGAGATTAATTTATTCAGTATGTTCATTTTGGAAATTGCATTGAATGTTAGACTATGACTTGAGCACATGAACAACAGATAAAAATTGCAAAGATTAAAATGTTAAGATGAATATGTGAATACACGAGGATGAACAAAATAAAAAATGAGAACATTAGAGAAAAAATCAAAATTATATCTATTGAAGAAAAGCTCCAAGAGACACGTTTAAAGTGGTACGAACATTATGACCAATAAATACTCCAATTAGGCAATGTGAAACTATGACAATATGCACATTAAATGAGGAAAAGGAAGACCAAAAAAGACTTACTTAACAACAATAAAATAAAATAAAATTTATTTAAGTATAGATAATAATATAATAGGGGATAGAGTCCAATAGTATAGAAGGATCTATATAACCGATCTCATCTAATAGGATAAGATTTGATTGTTGTTGTTGTTCATTTAAATTTTTATAAATAATTATATTTTATAAGATAACAAAAATCTTTAATGCAGAAACATAAATATCTATATGTTAGTTTAATCTCTAGAAAAATGAATTATAAATATTTTTTGCTCCAATTTCAAATGGGATATATTA
>JBAMHZ010000117.1:2475035-2485591 GCA_037177395.1 Alpinia galanga
CTTCATTACAAAGTAGAGTTTATGACAATTCGAAATCAAAACCAAACCATAGAGTTACTACCTCATCCTAGAATACAAAAATCTACTCCATAGATAGGAGAGGAAGAAGAAGAGAATAAGAATTACACATTTGAAACATCTTCTATGCTATCCTCTGTCACTGGATGCCCTTCTCAATCCCTCCTTCGATGATCCTCGATATTTGGTTTCGGCACCTATTTATAGATTTGTTTGTTGAGAGTTTCTCGCAGCTTGTTCGTTCCTAAGAGTTCGACACGGCCGTGCTCAGTTAAAACACGAGCGTGTTTTGAATATTTCTGATTGAAACTTTCGCGACATGGGCGTGGTAGAGTCAAGCACGGGCGTGTTGGCTTGGCACGGCGTTAAATCTTTGATGGAATAGGCGTGCCGGGCTCTTGAATCCTTCTCAGCATGGGCGTGTCGGGTGCTGGCCTTTTCTCTCATGCCCGGCACGGGCGTGTCGTGGCTGAAGAGGAGCGTGCCGGGCTCGGCACGCTTCTGTTTCGTTGAAGAAACCTTCAACACCCCCGGCACGGGCGTGTCCAAATGACACGGGGGTGTTGCTCTGTGTTTGGCATAGCCGTGCCCAAGGGGCACGGTGGTGTTGGCTTCGGCCAGGGGCGTGCCGGGCTGAAGAGGGGGGCGTGCCAGCTTCTTCAAGGGGGAGATAAGTGTAGTAAAGACTTGAAACTGTCCCTGTCAAACAGAAATAACGCAATAGCAGTATCGTTGTCCAAGAAGATAGAAAACATAATAAAACGCACTAAAAATATGCATGTACAACATGATTTCATGTAAAACAAATGTGATTTCATCATTCAAATCTAGATGTAATTCATGTGCATCACTGTGCTAATCCTATTTTGCAGGATCCCAAGTGACCAAACCGGGTCTGGGCGACCGGGATGCCAGGATGGCAAACATAGCTGGCGTCTGCAAGCGCCCGGACCAAGTCCAAGCGCCCAACGAGCATCAGATTTTAATCGGCTGACCTAGAGGCGCTCGGACCAGGTCCAGGCGCCTAGAGTCGGCGAATTGTCATTTCTTCCAGCTGATGTGAAGGCACCCAAAAAGTGATTCAAGCGCCTGGAAGAGGTCTATAAAAGAAATGGAGGGTCAGCTACGAATACAACAACTCATTCATTCATTCAAGTCATCCTCACGTGCTCCTACTTCGTACACGACGGTCCGAACTTCGTTGTACCATTCTAAAGTGACGCTGACACTCCGATCGTCATTCTTCATCCCTATTGTACCGGTATAATTAGCTAATATTGTTTTGCTTTTTATATACTTAAATTTATAAGGGAAGGTAATGTGTTACCTTTCCCTTTATCTTTTGTAAAAGTGAACAACCTCCGAAATCGAAAGGTTTCGATTTGGCGGACTTTTAGCGCATTACCTATCGAGGTAGCCCCGAAAAGGTTATAGGCCTTAGAGTAGCAATCCGACGAGCATTGTAAACTAAATAAAATTACTTGTGTGCTTCTTTACTTTACTTTATTTCCACTGTGCAATTTAGTTTTCAAAATATAAAAGAAAAAAATTTTGAAAAAGAAAATTTTAACAACCTCCAAGATTTAACCCCCCCCCCCTCTCTCTCTTGACACATCAATCCTACATGATGTGTATTTGATATGATATAGGGAATATGATAAGTGGAGAATTGTTACCATACATCATGTTATATAGAACGAGGTTAGGTATCAAATTACTCGAGTTTGAATTATCCAAAAGATGACTTATATATCAAAAAGTACAATCAAACTTATTTCTTGATTAATAATAGCCTTCCCTTGTCATAGGTGTTGTTCCGATGTTTAATATAGTTATTTTTAAAATTTCTTTACATGTGGTCTGGGAGTCTCAATATTTAGTGACAAATATTGGTTGATTCTCACCTTACTTTGGTTGACTTCCTCGTTCCACATAATTTCATTCAACTTTCACCTTTTCTTAATGTTCTTTTGTGACCTGACTTCTTGAATCCATATTTGTTGTTCCCAATTTATATTGGGATTGGTAAATTTTGAAAACCATCATTGTGGTAATCCTTTTGTTTGATGTCAGCCAAAGGAAATAGATGAGTCATATTCAAGAAAGACCCACTGTGTGCGGTATGTTTAACCTAAGTATAATTAAAAGTAAATATAAAAAAAACAGTCCAATGCAAAAAACTCTCATTATGCGGAGTCACAAAAATTGTACGCAGTCTTATTTTACTTTTTAATAGGCTATTTTTAGGATTCAAATTCAGGACTTTTAGATTACAAGACAGTAACTTTTCTGTCAAGGCTCCCCTACAGCTAAAAAGTAAATATATGAAACATAATTTCAGCAATAAGAAAACAAGTGAGTATTAGTTAATACAGATAGACAAAATGTTTGCATATAATAGTTTTAGATATCTCCACACCTAGTTTTTGTTGCAGGTTCACTATTTCTTGTTCTCGTTCCCCGGTGGCCAAACCCTAGAAATTTAACCAAAAATACTACCTCAACATATAAAATATGAGAACTGATGAAGAATGACTAAGTCAATTATCACACCACAATGCACTTGCTTATATGTCACAACAGGTGATAACGTTCACCCGGCCCAATGCACTTCCTTATATGTGCATTAGGATACTACATTATAATTATACTCTTGCACTTTTTCCAAATCATTCGTTAGACGCTTACTAGGATCTGGAAAAAAATATGAAACTAATTGACATTAACAAAGCTGCTAAATAGGGTTTTCTTGAGCGAAGGTCTAATAGAAAATCAAATAAATATATGAAGAGAAATATAGAAAATTAAGAAATAATATGAAGAATTAAATATCAATTAATAACGGTGTATCACAACATAATCATATATCATCACAGAGGTACAGAAATACAAATAATTAAGAATAAATACATATATGAAGAGAAATACAGATAATTAAAATTTTACATATAAGATAAAAGATCAACCAATAATGGAGTATCATTTCTTAAACATAGCCATGCATCATCATAGAAGCATAGAACACATGCTGAAGACGAAAAAGACCAAATGAGAAACTCTAGCACTCTCTCGGAGAGAGCACTATTGTTGTCACGACTTACAACTTGAATCCAAACTATGAACACCACATAAAATACCACTACTTGTATCTCGCTTGCAATGCGTTCAAGCATATGAGATAAAGATATCATCATAAAAGGTTAATCAATAGAATTATTCTAGTAAAATGAATAATCAATTAAATTTTGGTTGAAGATTTCTTAGTTTCAACGTTATATTTGCATATGTTTTTCTACATTAATCAAAACTTTAGATTCAATAAATTAGAAATCTTAGTTCTTAATTATTAGGAAACTTAGGCTAGCATTAATCTGGAAACTTTGTTTTACTAAACCAAAAAAAAAGTTTAAATTAATCACAAATCTTGGTTTTATTTAAATAGAAACCCAAGTTAGAACTAACCAGAATTCTTGATCTTGCTACAAAAGAAAACATAAATTTAAATTAACCTAAAGTTTTGATTTAATTAAATCAGAATAAATTAATCACAAAATGATGCAAGGGAGCAGATAGGAATGCTTCCACATGCGACATTCGAACACATGGTGATAGAGAAATCGAAGGAGGAGAGAATTCGCAAATAAAAAAGAGTCACCTCTAGGTTTAACGAAAAGAAACTTTATTAAACTAAAATAAGATGTCTTTATAAGTGTCCAAACATTTATTTAAATAACCTAAGAATTGAGAAAAGTTCGCAACAAATGAAAAATTCTCAAATAAATTAAAAAAAAATAACAAACCAAAACCCTAACTTAGGTTTGGTGCACGGTGCGGCATGGTGGTGGCAGAGAACACAGTTAAGTCATGTTCTCTACTAAAAGACCATTAAGTCTCAGAATGGAACACAATCGTGCCCTTGGACATGGCTAGGCCATGTTGGCCTCTGATATCCCTATTTTGCCTCATTCAGGTCCAGATTGAAGCACGCCCATGCTAAAAGACACAGGCAAGCCTTGTTGGCTACTGAATGCTCCTACATCAAATGCCCAGGATTGAAAGGAACTCATCCTCAAGTTTGGATTAGTGCCACCGCCTTCTCGGAAGTAAGGATTTATACTCTCTTAGATGTAGTCTCTGTCTACTAACCCCACTATCTATCGCTACAACTCTTTGTCCTCCGTCAATCGCAGGGTAAGATCAATATGGTGTTGCATGTACCTTAAAGTGATAGTCCTGGAGGACAATCCTCTAGCATCAAATCTACAAACTCTCCAAGTAATTGTTGTACTTCTACTAGTAAATCTGGACCTAAGTCTAAAATGTACTCGGGCGAAGTAGTAAAACATAGGCAACTTTCTCTTGCACGACTACATCTACAGACCTAGACATAAAAAGAAGAGTAGAGCTAGAAGATGCCGAAATAAGAGTGGAATCCTCTCATCGGGGTATCAGTACAATCTTCTTCCTGATATAAAAGATATAGATGTTTTTTTATCCATTATAAATAGCTCCGCGATCATACTGCCAAGGTTGTCCTAACAATATGTGGGATGTATCCATCGCCATAATGTCACACCAAGCCTCATCATGATATCTGCTACCGATAGAAAAAGAAATGAGACATCTCTAATTCACTATTACCTCATGTTTTTTGTTCAGCCCAGATAACTTATATGATTTTGGATGATAATCTGTCCTTAACTGTAATTTCTGCACAGCTCCCTTGAATATAATATTTTCACAACCGCCACTATCGATAATCATTTTGCATATCTTATCCGCAATGGTGCATGTCATGTGGAAGATATTCGTCCTTAATCAAACATCTCTCTCTTTGTCCGTAGGAGTGAGAAGGCTCTTACGAACAACCAACGTCACATAACCATCCCCATAAAGTACCTTATCAACGTCATCCTCATCATAAACTGGGTCACTGACCACTTCTATGTTATCGCTTATATCTTCTTCAATCAGCAAAGTTTTGCCCTTCTGATTGGTGAATCTTTTGCACTAGATGGTCTTATGTCCAGTTTCACCGTATCGAAAACACTTGAGAGTAGATTTAGAAAGAACCTGAAGTGTCAATTGGATAGAATGGATTTTCAGGGTGTGAGCTAGTTGATCATTCAAAATCTCAATTTTCGACTCTGCTATTTCTCAATCACCAAAGCATGCTGATAAGAACTAAGAACATCCTGAAAAAAAACTGCCACAAACCTCCTAAATATCGGACAACCAACTATTCCTCTGTCTCGTATAAATCGTTTTGAGAGATTAACTAATAAAATTCCTCCATATACTCGTCGACTGATCGAGTGCCCTATCTTAAAGTATGAAGACGATGAAATAATAATTAAGTATAACCAAAAGGGAGGAATGACCTTTCATTTTTCTTATTTATCTTTTTCTAATCACTAATCTGTCTTGCCCTGTCTCTTGCGTGAGCACCGTAATTATTCCCACCAAGCGAAGGCTCGACCCTTGAACTTAATGGCGATCAATTTCACTTGGCATGATCAAAAACTTCTTTGAAATAAAAAATCAGCTCAACTTCGTTAATCCAATCAATAAAATGTTCTGCTTGTAATGTGCTAGAAAACTCAACAAGATTAACGTGAAAACCAAGGTCTCCATACCGTTCTTCGCAGCCATGATGATCACAATGATATGGTTTTTCAAAACTTAAAGTAAAGCGTCGATCAAATACCTCTCAGTCTTCCAAATCTTGCGTTGCTAGACGCTGAGATAACTCCATGATTTGTCTCTATGGATTCTCGATGAGTTTGTACGGACTTCAATCCTAGTGCAAAGCTTCCTCAATCGAAACTTGCCTTTCATGACTATAACCACAACGACTCTCCATAGATCTAGGGCTCTAATACCAACTCACACAAAGAAAAGTGAGATGGAGAAGCTTTCCACGTACGACATTCGAATAAAGAGTGGCAAAGAAATCGAAGGAGGGAATTCGTAAACAAAGAAAAGTCACTTCTAGGTTTAACAAAAAGAAACTTTATTAAACCAAAATAATATGTCTTTACAAGGATCCTAACCCTTGTTTAAATAGCCTAGGAATTGAAAAAAATTCACAACAAACAAAAAATTCACAAAAAAAATAAAAAAAAAAGCAAATAAAAACCGTAACTTGGATTTGGTGTGCAGCGTGGCCTAGCCGTGTCCATGGGCACGACCAACTGTGTTCCCTGCTAGAACTGCCCGTTAAATCCCAAAATGGGACACAACCATGCGCTTAGGCATGGCCAAGACGTATTGGTCTTTGATAACGTTGTTTCACCTTGTTCGGGTTCAAAATGAAGCATGTCTATACTAAGAGACACAGGTTGACTGTGTTGGCTATTAAATGCTCCTACATCACAAAAGATAAGCAAATCCAATCGATTAGTGTTGGTATTAAGTCAACTCATTAGTCGAGTCAACTCTACAGTCAATTGTTGAATTACTACTTAAATTTTGGCTAATGTCGACTATTCACAAAACAATTGACTAAAGCTACCTCAGTTGACTGCCTACTCAATTGGTTTTGTAATTTGAATTTGAATTTATAAAAAATGAGCGTTTAACGTTGTCTTGTAAGATAAGGTTTGTGGCCGAGGATGTGAGTAAACTAAAGGCACTTAAAGTCTACTAAACTGCATCAATGGTGAAAAAGTTAAAGCTAATCTAGGTGAGTTAATTAGTGGTCCAAATTCCAAAATTTTAGTAGGAAATATAACAAAGAGTTAGCATTGAACTAAAATAAAAATCTAAGTTTGTTAAAAGCTTCTAAAATATATATATATATATAGCTTTTTATAATTACATTAGTAATAACTAAGCAAAAGAGGATTATTCAACGTAGGGTCAATGGATAACAGGAATGGTTAGAATACACTTTCTTTAGAAAAAAAGAAAGGCACAAATTTTTATACGCCATATGATTACTTTTTTTGAAATATTTTTGATGTTCCCCATTTCCATAGCAATGATTACTCCAAAATCTGTCCTAAACCATACTTCCATCTTCCTTTACCACCAACAAAATTCTTGTTTATATTTTGGAGGTTTAAAGATCAATTTAATCATGTGCTTTGCAATTAATCCTTCAAAAGTGAACTCAATATAATACCACTTGTAGGATGATGTTGAAATGTTTTCTTCTCTAGCTTGTTGCTTGGTCGATCCTGAATCCTTGAGCATCTAGACTTTGATATGTAGTGTCAGATAGCTAGAGGGGATAAATAATGCTTGACTTGAAAATTCAAGTCTTAACTCTTGCGAATGCTTTACAAGGCTAGATGACTCTTGAGGTGTCACTTGCGAGTCTCACTAACTTTCTTCCTTCAAGTTGTCTTCACATAAGCTTCACTTTCTATTTTGCAACACTTCGGTCAACTTAACCATTTATAATTGACTCTTTCTGCAATCATATCAGCCTTCTATCCAGCAACAAACCTTAGTTGATCACCTTGACTCTAGTCAACTATTCTGCCTAGCAACAGTTCATTTAATTGACTCACTCTAATTCCAATCGATTGAGCCACTTTATTACATAAGTTCTCTGACAATTGCACTTTTCCTCTATTCGATCAACAGGTTTATTCTAAACTTCTGTGGGATCTAATCAATTGCTCACTCAACTCAACTCAATAGGCTGCCCAACCGATTTGGCCCCCAACAAAATGTTATATTCCTGAGTGAACTATCCTAAGTCGACTAAGGAGCCAACTCATCACACTAGTCAACTAAGATCAACCTTTAGTTGACTGGATCATAGACTATAAGTAATCTAAGATTGAAATTTTACCTAAATCCAAAAATATAGGTCGCTCAACTCACATAACTCACTCAAGAGTTTCCATGTTATAGCTTTACTTTGCCCATGAGATTCTGTCTTAGTAGGTCCTCAGTCCTTTGGATGCACCAAACCCTCAATTTGTTTCATGTATCATCCTTCTCTACCACTTAGGGGACGATTATGCTAATAAGAAGCATCAACACACAAGGGCAAACTTAATTTAAACACTTTGCTGAACACATCTTTGGTCAAGCATGACTACTTTGGGCATGATTGCACTAACAAAGAGCATTAATTATAATCATCCTAGAAGATTGAGTGCAAGAGGTTTACACCATTATCTTTTGTAAAGGAGCAATTGTAGTGGATTGATCAGGATAGGCTCACCTAATAAGTCATAGACTATAGAGTGAAAGTGGAGTGCTGACATAATTAACTGACTCACACGAGCATCTTACACATGCTGATAATTGAATAGACTGTCTTGCAAGAAAGTCACAGCTATTGACCCCTCCCTCTCTAGTTGATGCATGGTGCCATTACACAATCCTACTATGAACAAGTCTATAAAAAAATAATAAAATTAGGCCTCTGATACAACCATTAAAGAATTCTACAATTCAAGATACATCTTAAAAAATAGATGCTATGATAAAAACATAGGATTACGAGAAAATAATAAAAAAAGATTACAAATTGGATAGGTGTAGCTCTAATAGATTTTAAATGAAAGAGTGCATGTTAAGATTTCAAACAGTATGGAAATGATCAAAATGACTAATAGACTTTGAGGAAAAGTTGGATCAATGGGAGTTGCAAAGTGTATTGGAAAAATGACACAAGAAAAACTCTATCTGATATGGCTAAAAATGACTTAAAGAACCTAGGTATCAGTAGTAGGCTTGAAATCACGGGATAAGATTTGCATAGACAAACCCCAATTATTGGGACTTGCCGCTTGTTGTCATTGTGATTGTTGTCTCTCTGATCTAAAATAAACTTACACAGCTTGGCTGCATTCACAGCTGATGTATGAAATCAACTTACACTTCTGGACTACATCGACATCTAATCACATAAAAGAGAATTTTTCCTAGGCTTCCTTGACTTCTCATCAAACTATTCTTGCTAATAGAAGTCCATGTCCTATCTAACGTAGAGTGCCAAAAACTGGAAGGGGAAAGGGGATGAAAGCTTTGAGGGGATCAATCTCCATAATGACATAGGGGGGTATTTTATTTCATAACTTTTTATACAAAAGAGATCCCTCGTGTGCTTATTTATTGGCATCCAAGAGTGTGTCTTGTCTACAAATAAGATAACTAATTTTACTCTAAATTGTAATAACCATTGAAGAGGTTCCTATCACTTACCTAAGATAGTTTGAAAATAGACCAAGCAATCCATATACGAGAAAAAATCAAGATATACATTTAACCTTGAGGAGTTCATTGGCCTCTAGAGTCTCAACGAAGGCAACAGCAACCGACGGAGTCACGCCCGACTTGCCGACCTGCTGGGATTTGAGCTTCCTGCCGAGGCTATGGGCATACGAAGCCAGCTCTTTCTTCTCCTTGATGCTCAGCTTCGGCAACGGCAACCGCGGAAGCGGAGGGGCTGCTACCTCCCGAGCTTCCTCTCCCGATTCGTCTCCGCATTTGGATGATTCTTCAACGGAATCTTCTTCGTCTGGATCCGCAAAGGCAGATGGTCGGTCGCTCTGAGGATGGAGAGGCAACGAAGTGGAAGAGAGGGAAGAAAAGAGGCGATGGGAGCGGGAGAATTGGCAAGGAGGCGACAAGAGTGGAGAAGAGAGGGGTGAGAGGAGAAGGGAGGAAGAGGCGAGGAGGAGACGGCAGGGAACGTAGGCAGGATGGAGGCGGAACAGGGATGAGGCCATGTTTCGAATCTTGGATCTAGAAAAAGGTTTAATTTTTAAAATGCTACCGATTTTTTAGGATGCCTTAATGACAAAAAAAGTAAATAAGAAAATTTATTTTCAAATTACTTTGCATAAAAATAACAAATTGAACGTGAATATTTTATATATAATCTAAATGTCACATATATTTAATGATATACAAAACTTGGGCAATCTCAGTCGATTTAAAGGTTTTACTGTATCTTTAAATTGATTTTTGCTTAAATTAATTGTAATAAACAAAAATAAAAAATCAAAATCTTACAACGCTTTCTTTACCGTCACTGAATCATCGAAAATTGAAATGGATGAAGTACCTACTGTTCAAGGAACAATCACGACGGAAAGCTCCTGCTCATTCACAAACCAAATCCTTGTTTCTTAGGAGTTCTCCGCGAACTTTCTTCTCTCAAAATCACTCCGGCAACCTTTCGGCGTCTCCGATCACTCTCTGGCAACCTTACGGAACCGCAACCCTCTTCCTCTCGCTCTATCATTGTCCCTCTCTCACTTGGACGGACTCCTTATAAAGGAGCATAGCAATTCTAAGAACTGCATAGTAGTTCCAGCAACTGCTTTCAAAATAGTTGTTATGAACTGCCAACATCTCTCACTTATCCAAGTGAATGTTACATAGACCAAAAAGATTTTTAGTCACGTAGACTAAATGTCACATAGACATATGGTCACATAGACCAATAAGAAGTTTTTAGTCACATAGACTAATTAGAGCCAGAGTCCATAGTCACAAAGACTAACAGAAGAAAGATCATTAGTCACAGAGACTAACAGAACAACCAATTCATACTTAGGAAAATGGTT
>JBAMHZ010000117.1:2521037-2531483 GCA_037177395.1 Alpinia galanga
TGAAAGATAGCTGGGGCATTCTTAAGCCCGAAGGGCATAACTAGCCATTCATAAAGTCCCCCTGGTACCCAAAATGTCATCCATTCTATTGATTTCGGGTCCATTGCAACCTGGTGAAATCCGGATTTTAAATCAAATTTTGAGTATATCATACTAGAGCTGACCTTTTTAAGAATTTGATACCATAATTGCAACGGGCATCTACTTTCAAAACTTAGATAATGTACTAAGAACTAGTGAGAGAGATACAAGACTAAATTTCAAAAGTAGGAAATGAGAACACTTATATTTCAGAAGTAGGAAACAAGCACACTTACAAAGCTTTCAAACTCTTAGGCTAGCTCAAGTAAATCTTCAGTTGTCGACTGATGATTTAGCAAGAGAACCTGTAAGGGGTTTATATAGAAGGGAGTGGATAGGAACCAGGTACTCAATGTGGCCCCATTGCATTCCTAGTGTCCCTTCCATAGTCCCTTTACAGCTAATAGATAAGACCTTACAGTTGGTGCGCACTTCAGACAGCTCCCCGAGGCTCAGTCTGAATCATTCCAGCTCATAAAGTATACTTTACAACTCAGTAGACAAGACATCACACTCTTTACAACTCAGGGATAAAAGTAGATAAGACATCACACTCTTTACAGCTAGTAGTCCTTGAAGCTTATCGTTTCAGCGTAGTGGTTGTTTTGGGTCCATCATGCTTTTGTCAGAGGTTGTACAGGAACGTTCTTTTCGTAACATCATCTGCGAGGCACAGGGAATGGTGTAGCTGGTCATCATGTTGTTGGATAACTGGTAGCCAGTCTCCTTCCCAGTTTCGTTTGGTGCTTCTGTTTCGCCACTCAGCCAATTTGAGGCCATGAGTTTCTCTGTAAATTCATAAAGCTTTAATTACTTGTTGGGCTGCATCTTTTTGGATTTGTTTGAGTTCTTTGCCAATTTGTCGGTATTCATCCAGCGGGATTCCGTTTGGGCTTCGGAGTTTTTGTTGAAGGTCGTTGAGTTTTTCTTGGTACTTTTCCACGAGTCCATTAGGTGGAAGATTGTCTAGCCCAGGTGGGTCTCCTTGTCCTGGTTGGGCTGATCCTTCAGCTCCTGGGCTGCACTGGCTATCAGGTGCAGCTCTTCGATTCCAGCTTGGCCACGTGTAGTCTCCTTGCTGTTCCATGCTATTCCTGCAAATATTAACACGTGAATTAGTCTGGAGAGGGCGTCTGCTAGCTGGTTTGACTGTCCTTCTATGTGTTCAAATGTAATTTCCACTCCACTTCCGGTAATATAGTCAGTAAAAGAAATCCATCTGACTCTGGAGGGCTTATGTTGAGAGGTTTTATTGAAGAAGCTAATGATCGCCTGACAGTCTGTCCGGATTATTAATTCTCCTTTATCCAGGTAGTAAATACGTAGGGCTTCTAATGTTTTCATTACCGCATGAAGCTCTGCATCTATGGAGGACTTTATAGGATGAAACCTACCACTTGCATATGCACAGACTTTTTCTACCGATTTTGGGTTATTTTTCTTTGGCTTCCATTTACATACCCCGCCCCATCCATCCATGCATCCGTCAACTTCTAAGATTATAAAGCATTCTTCTGGGGGTACTTCCAAATCTGGTAACTGCTGAACTTTACTCTTGATAGTTCGAACTAGCTCCCAATCTTGATCGTTCATTCTCCTTTCCCCAGTACTGCTAGTTTTAGCATAAAGGGGGCTTAATAATTTCCCTAGGTTAGGAATGTAGCTTCGTGCATAATTAAGTATTCCTAACCATGATCTCAAACCACTTTTGGTTGTCAAGTCCTTTTCTTGAAAGTCTGTGATCTTTTTAATAATATGTGGTTGGAGCTTAATCTTTTTATTCCCAAGTATTGCCCCTAGGAATTCTATTTCTTTGACAGCAATCTTCATTTTGGTGGGACTTAGGATCAGGCCATTATTTTTGCAAATATCCAGCATCACTCGGAGATGTTTCTCATGCTCAACTTCTGAATCTGAAAATACCAGAATGTCATCAATGTATACAACTATGAACTTTTCAATACCTTTGAAACAAGCATCCATCTTTCGTTGAAAGATAGCTGGGGCATTCTTAAGCCCGAAGGGCATAACTAGCCATTCATAAAGTCCCCCTGGTACCCAAAATGTTGTCCATTCTATTGATTCCGGGTCCATTGCAACCTGGTGAAATCTAGATTTTAAATCAAATTTTAAGTATATCATACTAGAGCTGACCTTTTTAAGAATCGTGTTTATTCCTGGAAGGCTATACTGATCTTTCTCCGTAATGTCATTAAGGCGTCGGTAGTTGAAAACCATCCTTTCTTTTCCTTTCTTCTCCTGCCCTGTGGCTGGATCAATAGTAGTCCCGGAGTTAACAATAATGGCAGTCGTTCTATGACGGCTTTGACTGGGCCTGATTACGCCAATGTCAAGGAGAGCCTTAACATGCTTAGAGAATGCCTCCTTTTCTCTTGGCGTCAAATGTTTCAATGGGCGGTCCTCTATTATAAAATCAGGATTTTTAATCTCTAATTTACAGAGTATTTGATTTTTAGCCTAGTACCTGAGGGGGTCCTCCCCAATGTATCCTTGTGCCTTTAATTCTGCCAAGATATCTTCAAACTTCTTTTGAATTCTTTGGGTTGTTGACTCCCCTGCATAATGTACCATCTCTTGTATTTGAATATATTCCAAATCCTCTAGTTCCAATTCTTCAATTGCAGCTGCTGCAGATGTAAACGGAAGGGTGTCTATAGAAGTTAGATTCTTATAAAATGTTACTGTGTTACCTTCAATACGTACACCTCCTTGCATAGCACGTATGAAGTTACACCCCAGTATCATCTGAATTCCTACCCCAAGTTGCATAGGAAATGCATATGTGTAAGGAATTCTGAAGTGATTTTCTCCAATTTTCATTTTTCCACCTTTTAGCTTCATTCTTGCTGTGGCCTTTGAAGTAACACTATTAAAGTGTACCAAAAATGGATTTTCCTCTAGCGCTTCTGCTGGTGCGGATTCTTGATTAATACAGCAGGTTGTGGTTCCTGTATCCAAAATAGCATTTATAGAAAATGATGGTATGTTCTGTATTTCAAATTCTACCTGAAGGTTGAACAACATATTTCTGGTTTTTCTAGTTATGGGCGATGCTTCAGCAATTACTTCAGGAAATTCTTTATGAGGGAACTTTGTGTTTCTACCAGCAGTAATGTATTTATATCTTCTGTTTGTTGTAGATTTCTCCTTTGCTCTTGTAGGTGTCTGATTTCCTTTTTTAAACTATCCCTTTCCAGCAGTAGACTGTCAAACTCCAGGTTATTTGTTTCCAGCTCTTGATATTTGCTTTTCCATAAATTTACTTCATCTTTAAGCTTCAAATTTTCTTCTAGAGTGGCCACCGCCTTTTCTTTTGCCTGTCTAGCTTCTTCTCTTTCATCCTTTTGAGATGCTAAATTAATCCTCAGCTTGCTCATTTCTGCCTCACAATAGTTTATGTAGTCTTGCTGTTCTCTTAACAAGTTTCTAGAGTCATACCTTGTTGCAGGTTCTTGTGCCACGGGAGTTCTTTTGTTGTAGTAGTATATACTGCACATCCCACAGATAGTTATGTCGCATAAAGGGCAATGCCTCCGGTGCCTCTTCTACGTCTCCTTACTACAACACTTGCAATTTTCGTGTCCAGAGGGAATTTCTTCATTAATCTCCCAGATGTGTTCGCACTCATATTGTCTTTGGGAGACTTGTACTTTTACTCGGTACCCTTGATCTGGTCCAATCCACCAAGATGCACCTATTTCTTGCATCATAAAAACTGTTTCATGCATTGTTAGTGCATTTAGTTCAGAATATAGTACCTCATTAGTTTCCTCCCCTTCTGATATATTGTATATTGTGTCACTTGGTTCTTCTCCGTCTTTGACAGAGATTATTTCATAATCTGCAGGAATGTCTAAATTTTCAAACATTGCTACTCTTTTAACATTTCTCTTTTCATTAGGACATTCTCTTGCGAAATGTCCTTCTTCCCCACAAAGGAAACATCTACACCTTTTGTTTCTTACTAGATGTTTCTTTTTCTCTATTCGAGCATGCGAAGAATGGGGCTTACCTTTAAAAGTCCTGGATTTCCTTATACCGTATTTCTTTGTTGGTTTACTGTAATATCCCGGTATTGGTATGTTGCTGCAGAAGGATAGATCCTTTAGCGCCCTTTTGAAAGCAGCATCTTTACACTCATTTTCCAGGTATTTGTAGGTAAACATAATCCTGGGAAATACTCCGATCACATTCCCATGGTATTTCTTCTCATATGCTTCTTTTACTCTTTGCCCCAATTCACCTGGCATTTTAGACCATAATTTTTCAGAAAGTTCAGGATTAGTAAATAACCTGCCTGATTTTGAAGCCAACCGCATATATTCATTGAGGAAGGAAATTATGTCCTTCAGGTTTGTGCAGGAAAGTCTTTCTAAGTCTCGGTAGGCTTCTTCTTGAATAATAGTGGATCCTCTGTAAGGGTCTTCTAATACAAATATGGTTCTAATCTGAGAAAGAATATTCTGTGTTCCACCTGACCCTTCTGTATTGTTTAATAGTTGCTGGTATTCCTCAGGATATGTCATTCGCCACTGGATCTATGCTAATTTTTCTGATTCACCCAAGAGATTTTCTATGAATTCCACTTTGGCAACTGGATCAGTAAATCCCTGTAATGAAACTAAGTTCTTGGTTATAGATTCCCAGCGCATGAAAACCTCATCAAATCTTCCTAACTGTGTAGGGATGACAAAAATAGCCCCGGTTTGGTGGAATGCTGAAGGTAAGTTCCACCATTCCGACTAATCTTTTGGCTTAAACCTTCTTGGCCCTTCAAATCTTCGTGAACCTTCCTCATATGATGGTCTGCTAGGGCCTTCCCCAGATGGAGCTTCTCTAGCTGGGGGATATCCTACTGGTTCCATTGACGTGTCAATAGGTGGCCTGTAGTTTGATACAGCTGACGAGGAGTAAACATATTTAGTTAGTTTTGCTAACTGAGGGTAGTCATACTCCCAGTCTTCATCTTCTCTTCCTGCGGCAATGACATCAGGATATCTTTTGCTGGGATATGGTAGCTCATCATTGTCAGAATCCGAGTATCCCCCACCACCATCCGGTGCATAAAAATGTCGAGGATAAAGGCATGATTCACAGGCTTCGTTGTAGTCATCCAGCCAGAGAGTTGTGGTAGGTGCCTTAGGAGCAATAGGTTCAGGAGACCTTATGGGCTGGAGTACAGTGGCCCCTAGGCTTGTAGCCCCTGCATAAGGGTCCTGAAGGTATTGATCCATCAGACTACCATACCAGTTGTCAAATTGCTGGTTTGTCATTGAGGGTGGTGTTGAGGAAGTTGTTGGTTCAACTGCTTTTGGTAATAATATCTGCATAATTTTGTCTACAGTTTCTTGATTACTTGTTGAGCCAAAACCTTGTTTACCACGTTGGGTATTGGATGAGAACGTTCAGACTTCAATAAACTTAGGATGTAAGATTTTTTCAAAAATAATTTGAGCTATTGCAGTTCCAACGTTGATAAATACGGGTCTACTTGAGTGATTAAAAAGAAGGACTTTAATCTCACCTCGATAGTCACTGTCAATGACGCTTGCTCCCACATCAATTCCGGATTTAAGGGCAAGTCCAGATCTTGCAGCAATCCTCCCATAATAACCATCAGGGATAGAGAGACTTATTCCTGTGGAGATAAGCTTTCTGTTTCGTGGTTCAATATCAATTTGTTCATCCGCTAGTAGATCATATCCCGCTGCTCCTTCAGTTTTTCTTTGAGGGATAATAGCTGTTTCTGATAGCCTTCTTATTTCAATGGTAGGTTCATCAATGAGGACAGCAACAACATGTGTTCTTAGTTCATCTTCATCACTATTTTCCTCCCATTCCTCCTGACATAAAAATCCTAAGAATACTACCCAAAAGACGTAAGGTGGTCACAAGAGTTGAAACTCGGTATAAATCCACTAAAAAGGTGAGGGTGTTTTCCTAAGGAAAATATATGTCAGAAAAATGGGAAGAATCAGTACAACAATGGTACACTCAGTCCCACACCTCGCGCCTTGAATACCTTGACCTTGCAAATTTGGCAAAACCAACACATAAAGAACTAGCCCATAACCTATCTATAATCCATGACCGAATCTGTCTCTCCAGTCGAGTTCACATCAAAAATCTTAAACTCCTACTAGAAAGAAGTAAAGATCAGGAACGTGAAACCCAGCAGTTAAGAAAAGCAATAGAAACCTTAACAAGTCTACATACGGAAAATAAACCTTTGTCTAAGCAGGACGTGCAGAACCTTGTCTTAAAGCAGCTCAAGCATACCGAAGCTGAAAACTTTAAGCTGACTACTAGCCTACAGGACAAGGTGCAGAAAGTAGAAACTTTATTACAGAGAATAGAAAAGCTAATCTCTGGATGAACTTCAACCTTACACAAGGAGCAACTTTCTACAAAGAAGCACTACGAGCAACAGAGCAAATTGAGGCACCAGCTTTGGGGTTTGTAAAACCAAGTGATCTGACTAGTACTAGTGCCCAAAACTCGGCGATCATTAAACAAAACAACACTCAAGTACAGTTGCTAGTCCATATTGCGGAGTCTTTGGACGAAATCAAATCAGATTTGAAGACTATTATTGAAATTCAAAGACAAAAAGGACCAGGTACCCCTGTTTTGCCAGAATCTATTCTTACTAAACTTTCAAATTTGTCCATAGGGCCAACAGAAAGGCCCAAGGAAGCAAGAGGACGCCTCCTCATTTTCAAGGAACCTTTGCAAATTTTAAAGGAAGAAAAGGCAAAATCGAGGCATGGCAACTAGGGTATAGACGGAACAACAAACAACTCCTCTGGTTGAAGATCAAATCAGAGAATACCAAAGGAATCAGAGACGATTGCATAATATGCAACGAACCATAAGCCGGATTGGATGAATGTTGAGGGGAAGACCTACTGCCCCACATACTCTGGAGCAACAAATCAACCCGCAGGAGCAGCTACAATTATCCATGAGGGAGCGAGCAGCCATAGCACTGGCAGAAGTATTGTACCATTCAAGAAGAGATGGCGCCTAGCACATGGTATACATGCATAGATCAGAAGAAGCCATACTCTGCACAGACAGTACCCAAGTGGACAGATCATTCAT
This sequence comes from Alpinia galanga, assembly GCA_037177395.1. Taxonomy (NCBI): domain Eukaryota; kingdom Viridiplantae; phylum Streptophyta; class Magnoliopsida; order Zingiberales; family Zingiberaceae; genus Alpinia; species Alpinia galanga. The sequence goes on from JBAMHZ010000117.1 coordinate 2,528,244, forward strand.
TCAAGAAGGAAGTTTCCTCCAGTTACAAAGAAGTCGCCTTCAATACATACACCTTGGGGTTCTACAAATACGAATCCAAATACTTCATCGACAAGAAGAAGGTACGCTGGCACTTATCTTATTCCGTGATAACAGGTGGCAAGGAGATCAGGCCATCATAGCATCCATGGAAGTGGATCTTACACGTGGAAGCCAACTCATCTATGTTATTCCTAACATAATGATGAAAATTGATGATTTCTTCAGAAACATCCAAATATCCATTCTTACGAGGGGTTATCAATCATGGCAAAATGGTGAAGCCAATTTATTAATCACCAGAGGATTAATAGGAAGACTCTCCAATACTCCTAATGTCGCCTTTGCATATGAGGTAAATGGAGTGGTGGATTATTTAACTAGTAAAGTTTGACAGTCTTACTAGTTAAATACATTACTGCTGGTAGAACTTCAATGTCATTATTATAGTTATAGCCTTCTCCCATATCTCCAGAACACTTGAGGCAGTAGATGCCATGAGAAAAAGTAAAATGAAAAAAATGCTAAATATCATGTCCCATTATCATGATCAATAGATTTCTCACTCCTTTTTTAGAACAAGCTTCCCCTCTCGAGAATCAAGATTAATTTCCTTTCCTAAATCAAAATATTCTTTTGGCTGGTATTTCATTTTTTATTAGCCAAAACATGTAGCTGCTGTATAGTAGCACATAAGTGACACTATACGATTTAGTAAATTCGCAATAGGAGTCATACAATCAAAGAAAAGGAAATGAAAATTCTGTCAACACTTCCAACACTGTTCCAGATTTGAACTGATGTCAAAGCAATTATTTTGCTGCAGAACTAAAATAAATGGGAAGATGTAACACCGTATTTAAAGTAGAAATGGTATGAGTTCTATTTCTGAGCATGTGAGAAAAAGTAGGCGAATAATTGGTACACCAGCTTTAATTTCTCAGCATATACCTGGTTCATAGACAATGGCATCAAACACCTTGTGCAGACTGATCTCTTACTACATGCTTGACCACTTGTGCATGAAGAAAACAAAACTCAGTTTTTCTCTTATTCCACATTTTTTTGTATATTATAAAGAAAATCAAATCCCTTGAATGAGGATTAATTAAACATTCTTCTATTGTTCGAAAGGATTTTTTACTTCAATTTTTGCTAACAAATAAGCTTCCATAACTAGCAAAAGCATTTTTTCAAATATTTTCACTTTAGCTTTCTTTCTTTCTTATTTGTCATCATATTAACTAACCTATGTCAACATGTGAAGTATTCCAATTGGGAGAAACCATAATAAACAAAAGAGATTGTTCCATTCCTCAAGCATAAATTAAAAATAAAAATAAAAATAAAAGAGAGAGAGAAGGTATCAGCTAAAGTTTTAATATAAATTCTATGATGATTTTATCACTGTTGTTGGTTCACAATGTGGGCTGTTTCCATCAGTACAACTAACCAGACAAATACCCAATGATTCAAGGGCACTGGATAAGAAAGTAAACATGAACTTGTATGTACGTTGACCAGTAGAGTAGATGTGAACTCATGAAGCAACGACAAGGAGAAAATGTTGAGCACATCAATTGGACGTATGAAAGAAAATCACCTGAAACTTCACCATTTTTCTCCTCTAAACAATTACATTTTTAACTTGTGTGCATCAAAGTCAGCATGAATACAGATAACTCAAAGGGATCGACGAAAATGACCAGTTAGTTAAATCACATCCAGTTAGCCAACCATATCCTGTACAAGCCCCTCACTGCACTCTGATTAATGGACTCCCATCACAAACATAATAAAGTTTTGAGCCCAGTTTATGTACAAGTATTTGTTAGAAGTGAACAGGCAATACCTTAACAGGAAAACTTCCAAATAAACTTGTCCCTACCTCAACGTGCATGGGATAGCAATCCCTAATATTGTGTCAATTTCATCCTAATTTAGAATGCAAGTTTTGGTTCCATTTTGGTGCTGCATTAAATATCACATCATATTTGGTCTAAAAATTTCAAAACTAAGATCACATATATCAAAAAACTTGTCATGGCTGGTCCAAGCCCAACCCAAATGAGAAAGGGTGAGAATTTTATTAGGTTGTCAATCAACATTGAACTTCAATAAATTTCAATAAATGAATTCATCAAATTATTGAATTCATTTATTGAATTAATGCTAAGTTGTTCCCTAGAAGAAACACATTGTAGGGTCCGATTGTAACATCTCAGCAAAGATCATTACATCTACATGAAAACTTGGATGTAATATTAAATATACAAAAAGTTCTCAAATCATAGGTTGGATAAAAAAATATTATAGGAAAATTCAGTGTTTAAGATTTAGAATATGAAACATAAAAATGCTTACTAGTAAAACAATGAAAATAGTAAATATTATGATTAGAAGAAGAATTAATATTTTGTATTTACAATAGACAAAATGAGTAGGAGAGAAGGCAAAAAATTTTAAAAATTCAAATTTTAAGTTATAGTACACAGGAAAAAGTAGAATATAAAATAGAATAGCTATTATTGCAAATAGTTCATTAAAGAACGAAATGGGAGTAATTAGAAAAGGGAATTATAGCTCTCAAGATTATAATGGTGAAAGAAACTATTAATATAATTAGCATATATACACCTTAAGTAAGATTAGATGAAAATACTAAAATTATATTTTGGAAAGACTTAGATGAGGTATTACAAAGAATTCCACCAAAAAAAATGACTTTAATAAGAGAAGATCTAAATAGACACGTAGGAGAAAAAAATAAGGAATATAATAGGGTGCATATTTGTTACAGATTTGGAACAAGTAATGAAATTGAATTTTGCAATATCATATAAACTTATATTAGCTAATACATTTTTCAAGAAAAGAGAAGAACATTTAGTCATATAAAAGTGGGAATAATTAGTATCAAATTGACTTTCTTATGATGAGAAAGAAGCATAGAAAGATATGTAAAAATTGAAAAGTTATTCCTAAAGAAAACTTAATTATCCAACATAAATTGATAGTGTTGGATATGCGTCTTAAGTATATTGTTAATAAAAGGAAAATATGTATGACTCTTAGGATTAAATGGTGGAAGTTAAAAGATGAGAAATAAAATATATTTAAAGAGAGAGTAGGAGTATAAGTATTAAAAGAGATACATAATGACTCAAATACAACATGACATTAAAGTTAAAAATGGTAGACAAAGGTCTACTAGGTGAGTCA
>JBAMHZ010000117.1:2549359-2559440 GCA_037177395.1 Alpinia galanga
AGGTGTCTGGAAAGGCTTTTGGATGCCTGAAAAAGTCTATAAAAAAGGGTCTTGACCAGTGAAACCTAACATCAATTTCTGAAGTGCTGGTGCTCTCGTCTTCTTCATTTGAAATGCTATCTAAGCTGCAACTCCAACCAAAGCGTCTTTCCATCGATATATTTAGTTAGTATACTTGTACTTTTTCATTTCAATTATTGTACTTAACTTGTGTAAGGATGGTAAGGTTATTACTGCTCCTTACAATCTTTTAAATTGTAATCGTGTCTCTTATCTCCAACGAAAAAGAGATCAAACTAGTAATTTGACCATCATAAAGCGATCAAGGATCACGGGCCTTGAACTAACAATCTTTTGGCTGTGAACCAAGTAAATCCTCGTGTTTTCTGTGTTTGTGTATTTACTTTATTTTCGCTGCATTTTAAACTCATTTAAAATCAAAAAGTATTATTTTACTATTCACCCCCTCTAGTGAATTACTCAATCCTACAATTGGTATCAAAGCGGGGGCGCTCAGATTCGGTGCAACCACCAATCGAGCATTTTTATTTTTATTTTTTTTACTATTTTTCCTGCACTACTAATCCAAGATCTAGTCTTGGTACATTTTTTATTATTTGTGTTTTTTGAGGTTTCTACTAAATGGCCCACAAAGAAGGCTACAATACTGCTTGACCTCCATTCTTTTGCAGAGAAATTTTTGGCTACTGGAAGATCTGGATGGAATGTTTTCTAAAGACCCAGATCAAAATGTGGATTGTAATCCAAACATGATTCAATCTTCCTACTGATGATATGAGAGAACCTTTAGAATTTAACAAGTGGACTACCAGAATCAAGCACCAAATCGAAGATGACACAAAATCTACACAAATTCTACAGTGTGGCCTATCAAAAGAGGAGCTCAATCAAGTCAGACCGTTCATAAGCACAAAGGACCTTTGGGACAAACTCATGGAACTCCATGAAGGGACATTCGACACCAAAGTAAGCATGATTTCCTACTTAATAATCTATACAATATGAAAATGTAGGATGGTGAATCGGCAAGTCAACTTCATGCGAGGATCCAAGAAATCCTAAAAGGGCTCCACTCCATTGGACAAAAGGTCAAAAACTGAGATATTGTTAGGTATGCACTTAAGTCCTTTTCGAGAACAACTTTGTGGGCATCTATGGTTGATGCTTACAAAGTATCTTGAGATCTTTCTAAAATTAAATTAGATGAGTTATTTGTTGAATTCGAGTTGCATGAACAAATTAACTCAGTACGAGTTGAGAAAGGTGTTCCTTTACTTGCAGGTCGGGAAAAGAGCAAAGATGAATCCGACGAATTTGACACGGAGCTAGATGATGATGTGGCATTAGAACTCATCAACCTCATTCAGAAATTGATGAAAAGAAGAAAAAGAATGAACAAATAAGGAAAGGACAAGAAGGAAAGTTCAAATCAAAAACCTAAATCTAAAGCTGACGACATTTGCTGCAGATGCAACATGAAGGGACACTTCATAGAAGACTACCCTAATACGACATTTGCTGCAGATGTAACATGAAGGGACACTTCATAGAAGACTGGCCTAATACAAAGTCAAAGCGACACCAATCCAAGAAGGCATTGAAAGCTATGTGGGATGAAATGTCTGACAAGGAAGAACAAGTTAGTAACTTAGCACTCATGGCAAGATCTGAATCAAATTATGAGTCCGAGATTGAGTCCGAGGCAAGCCACAGATCTGTATCTGATTTAAAAGGCTCACTAAAGTTATGTCCTTCTTTAGTTAAGAAATTATATGAATGATCACATGTTTAACTAGGAAATTAGTTTAAGTCCAATTCAAAGGTTGAATCTTTATTTAAGTAAGTTGACTAGTCACATTCAAAAAGGAAGTTTGACTTCAGTCCAAAAACATGAGGAAGAAAATTCCTTCTTGAAAGGACAAGTTAAAGAACTTAAAGGTATGTTGGAAAAGTTCACATTGGGCTCTAAGTGTCTAAACATGGTACTTTGATCTCAAAGAGTTGTGTGCAACAAGACCAGACATGGATTCAAAGCTAATACAACAAATAGATCCTTTCTTTCAATTACTAGTCGTAGTAATAAACGAATCCAAGCATGGGTCCCTAGGGCTAGTCTAGTTAAACAAACTGATTCAACTAAGTATTGGGTTCCCAAGGATCAAATCCACTAGGTATACAAATACTATTGGAATAATGATTTAGGGGGAGTCAATACTAAGCATGTATCTTGCATGTGCTTTAGGGGGAGTCAATACTAAGGCTACTCAATACTAAGTATTGGGTTTCCTGATTACTTGATTGCTTTAGTTTTCTTTTATTTTATTTATCTTGCATGTAATAAATTAGTAACTTTAATAAGAAAAGGATTTAATTAACATTGATAATCTAGGATTGGGTTGCAGTAAGATGATAGTTAGCTTATGAAGTTTAATCTAAGTGTATTTAAGATTGACAAGGAGTGTCTCTCTTAGTGCTCTTATCTAAGTGAACCAAGACGAAACTACCTTACTTTTTCCTAAACTAGTTAGACTAGGGTTCGATTCAAAAGTAAACTAAGTGTACAAATTCTTGAGTTGGCTTTGTCTAAGGAAGTGGTCATTGTTTCGATCAAAGAAGACCTCTGTGCCTCATCATAACCTGGAAGCCATCTTTTAAATAATGAACTTAATTAACTTAGAATAAAACTTTAATCTAACACAAGGTCAATTAAGTCTAAATCAATTATAAGTCATCTCACAACACCTATAGGAATAACATGGTTATCATGTAGAAAGGGTGAGATGAATTCTAAGGTAAAATATACAAACTATTTAAAATTCCAAATCTGATCCAAACTTGGTATCTTGTGTATAGGATCAATGGATGTTGGATAGTGGATGCTCCAGACACATGGCTGGAGACCAACTAAAGTTTACAAAGCTAAGGTTCAAAAATATAGGATCAGTAGCCTTCGAAAACAATGGTAAACTTCAATTTGTTGGATCAGGTGATATTGAACTTAATTCAAATTTCATAATACACATAGTTTTATTAGTTGAAGACTTTGAATTTAATCTTTTAAGTATTAGTCAACTATGCGACACTAGCTATAATGTCACATTTTCATATAATGAATGTTTGATTAAAACCATTGACTCTTCAAAAATTATGCTTAAGGGAAATAGGAAAAATAACATCTATATAATTAATCTACCAAATTCCTCATTTAAGTATACAATAAGAGGAAACATGACTGTGGCACAGAAGACTGAGTCACTCCCATCTAAGGCTTATTTCAAAAATTAGTCACAATGGATTAGTTAGAGGTCTACCCAAACTAAGCAACTTAGAAAATAATGTATGTGATGCATGTCAACAAGGTAATCGATAGAAATAAAAGTGTACTTGAGCTTCTACACTTGGATTTATTTGACTCACATAGAGCTAAGTCACTAAATGGAAGTCAATATTGTCTAGTTATAATAGATGAATATTCTAGATTCTCTTGGGTCAAATTCTTAAAACAAAAAGATGAAACATTTGATCAATTCACTAACTTATGTAAATTTTTTGAAAATGAAAAGGATATTAATATTAAAAGAATTAGATGTGACCATGGTGGAAAGTTTGAAAACCATAGGTTTATTGAATTTTATATATAAAATGTATACCATCATCAGTTTTCTTGCCCTAGAACCCCCCAACAAAATGGATTAGTTGAATGGAAAAATAGAACCTTACAAGAAGCAGCAAGAACAATGTTGAACGTATATAAATTGCTCGATAGGTTTTGGGCAAAAGCTGTGAATATAGCTTGTTATGTCTAAAATAGAATTTTAACAATTAAACGACATAATAAAACATCTTATGAAATGTATTAAAATAAAATACCTAATATTAATTACTTTAGGGTATTTGGATGTAAAGCACACATACTAAATACTAAATATTACTTAGGAAAATTTAATTCTAAATTATCTAATGGAATATTTCTAAGATATTCAACCACAAGTAGAGCCTATAGAGTATATAATAATAATACATTAAGAATTGAAGAAATTACTAATATAGTATTTCATGAATAAAATGTTACAAAATCTAAGTTAACTACCCATGATTACTTAGAAGTTGTAGAAAAACCTAGCATAATCAACTAAATGAGTCAAATTTTGATGAGTTAGACAATGACACCAATATAAGGACCCCAAGAGTCAGATTTGATCATCCAATTGAACAAATTATAGGTGACCCTAATCTAGGTATTAGAACTCGAGCATCCTATACAAATATAAGTTAAATTTCACTTATATCTAAAATTGATCCCAAAACCATAGACCAAGCTCTTCTTGACCCTGATTGGATAATTGTTTTGTAAGAAGAGCTAGCTCAATTCACAAGGAATCAAGTTTGGGAGTTAGTACCTGTACCTAAAGATAAAACAATGATATATACAAAATGGATTTTTCAAAACAAACTTAATGATAAAGAAAAAGTTGTTAGAAATATAGCTAGGTTAGTTGCAAAAGGATTTAATCAAATAAAAGGATTGGATTATGATGAAATCTATGCACCAGTAGCTGAACTTGAATCTATTGGAATGCTATTAGCCTATGCTACATACAAAGGTATTAAGTTATATCAGATGGATGTCAAATCAGCATTCTTAAATGGTTTTATCAAAGAAGAAAAATATCTAAATCAACTACTAGGATTTGAAGATCTAGATTAACCTATGTATTTAAACTAAGAAAAGCATTGATGGACTAAAACAAGCACCTAGAGCATGGTATGAAAGACTAACCATTTACTTAGCATCTATTAGAATGATAAAGGAGAAGTTGTTAGAAATAAGACTAGGTTAGTAGCAAAAGGATTTAATCAAATAGAAGGATTGAATTATGATTAAATCTATGCACCAGCAGCTAGACTTGAATTTATTAGAATGCTATTAACTTATGTTGCATACAGAGATTTTAAGTTATAACAGATGGATGTCAAGTTAGCATTCTTAAATGGTTTTATTAAAGAATAAAAATATCTAAATCACCTACCAGGATTTGAAGATCTAGATCAACCTAACTATGTATTTAAACTAAGAAAAGCATTGTATGGACTAAAACAAGCACCTAGAGCATGGTATGAAAGACTAACCATTTATTTAGCATCTAAAGGGTTTAAATAAGGACAAATTGATCCAACTTTATTTATAAAAACCTTAGAATAAGAAATATTTATAGCTTAAATTTATGTAGATGATATAATCTTTGGCTCAACAAGTACTAAGTTCCTAAATGAATTTATTTTATTAATGGAAAATAAATTTGAAATGAGCATAGTAGGAGAATTAACGTTTTTTTTAGATTACAAATAAAGCAAACAAGTAAAGAAAACTATATATATATATCAAACGAAATATGCTAAGGAGTTGATTAAAAAATTTGGTAGGGAAAATACAAAAGAAATCAATACGCTTATGGCAACTAATGTAAAAATAGATAGTGACTTGGAAGGAAAATCAGTTAACTTAACTTAAAATACTATAGAAGTGTTATAGAAAGTCTAGTATACCTAACTGCGAGCCGACCTAATATTATTTTTGCAGTAGGTATGTGTGCTCGATATCAAACATGTGCCAAAGAATCACATTTAATTTTAGTAAAAAGAATTTTCAAATACATAAAAGGAACCCTAAAATAGGAATTTGGTATCCTAGAACAAACAATTTTGACTTAATAGGATTTTCTTACTTAGACTATGCAGGATATAAATTAAATAGAAAAAACACAAGTGGTAATTGTCAACTTTTAGGACAATGTCTAGTTAGCTGGTGCAGTAGAAAACAACATTGTGTTGCATTATCCACTACTGAAGCAGAATATATAGCAATGAGTGAATGTGTAACTCAGCTTCTATGAATGATTAAAGGATTTTCAACTTAACTTTAAAAACACTAAGTAATAATTGATAACATTAGTTCAATCAACTTAATAAAAAATCCAATACATCACTTAAGGACTAAACACATAGAAGTTAAACATTATTTTGTTAGAGAATATGTAACAAATGGTGATATAACATTAGATTATGTTGAATCCAAATTAAATCTAGCAGATATATTCACAAAACCCCTACCTGAAGCTGAATTTAGTTTACTTAGAAGAAAATTAGAAATGTGCTCAATAGAATAGGATTCAACTTTATAATTTTCTAATTTTTTTTAATCTGAAATTAGCATAGGAATTACCAAAGAATTCATGCATCTATAGATTTAAGGAGCCGGCACATCTCACAGCACCTAGATTTAACATGATTGTGAACTAAGCCACGTAAATGGACATGAGATGTTAGGACCTCACTCCTGATTCTCGATCTAGAAAGAGATCAAAATAGTGAATTGCCCTTCGTAAAGCGATTAAGGATCGCGGGCCTTATACTAGCAGTCTTTTAGCTATGAACTAAGTAAAAAAGATTTATATCTTTGTGTATTTGTCTCTTATTTTCCACTGCATTTTAAACTCATTTTAAAACCAAAAGTGTTTTTCGCTATTCACCCCTCCCCCCTTAGCGAACTACTCGATCCTACACTTCTTAGGATTGAAAGCAAAGTAGAAAAGATAAGGCATATAAATGCATCTAAGAAAGTATATAAAGTAGTTTATTGGATGGAAAGTGACAGTGTTATTGACACCAATTGACCTAAAAAGTAAGAGTCTAGAAGCGAAGTAAAAAAGATAAGCATACAGATGCATCCAAGAAAGTACACAAAGGAATTCATTGGATGGAGAGTGACAAAGCGTTATTGACACTGATTGCCATAAATATAAAATTAGATAGTGACTGAGAAAGTGTGTAGATATTAAATTGTATAGAGGATTGAATTGTAGCATATTGTATTTAATGGCTAGTAGATCCGATATTTTAGTTATTATAGTATTATGTGGTAGTTTTCAATCATGCCTAAGAGTGTCAGTAACTATTAAACCATCTTAAAGTATCTTAAGGTTGCTCTTAATATAAATTTTTGACATTCAATGATCAACTCATTTGATTTAGCAAGTTGATACAAATTGAGTCGAAAAAGCATAAGTGGAAAGTGTCAATTTTTTACCTCTCCCTTGTGAATTAGAATAATTGAAAGCAAAATTGTGTCGCATTGTCCTCCATTGAAACCGAATATATAGCTATAAGAGGATACGTAATAAAATTGTTATGAATAATGTACACATTAGAAGATTTTAGCTTAAATTGTATAAATGTTAATGTAATAACATGACTATTAATACTTAATAAGGAATTTTATGCACCATTCAACGACTATACACAAGCATCTTATTAGAAATCATATGGCAACAGGTGACATTATTCTGGATTATATCAAATAAAAGTCAAACTTTATAGAGATATTTATAAAATTCCTTCTAAGAAGAACATATTGCATATAAAAATTACTTTGTTGATTGTTTATGATATCTACTTGGCATGACAATTAATTGAACCCAATGTATGTTTCTTGTATTGATGTTTTCATGATAAAAAGTTTAACCAATGCATCAAAGTTAGGTATTAAACATAGATTGTAAGTAAAAGATCTATTATTAAACCTTAGTTTTTCATTGTTTCAATTGATTTACATTATTTTCTTTAAGGGTTTCATTTCATATTATATAATTACTCTAGGCATTCATATATTTATAAGGAAATCATGATTTAGCTTTAAAATTTCAAAAATTTTAAAATCATGCATATTAAACTTAAGAGGAGGTAATATCACGAAGGAGATCTCCATGAATCAAACCCTCTCACTCTATTTCTCATTTTTTTACAAAGGATTTAACGAAAAACGTAAGTAGTGTGTTCAAATTGGTTAGCATACATTACCTCAATCACCAAATTTTCACTTCTTGCACCTTAAATATAGAATATTATCAATTAGATATGTTGGTGCACAATACCTGAGACATCACCATTGATCTATGTAGGGTGCATTATCCCAATAGTCTCAAAAGGTCTAACTAAGATTAGGACACCTTATCTCTCCATAATATATGCACTTCATCATAGGTCATTGCATGTCTTAGCTTCATCTTACACTATGAAAAATCGTCGTATAGCTCTATTCATTAGTCCTATGCGAACCTCAACCTAGGCTTCTAATGTCACAAAGATCTCAATTAGGAAATTATCTAAATAATATGATTAAATTGGACCTCATCAAATTTTCTTAGCATGGATGGAGGTGCACAAGAGATGGAGGCCTGGGGGCAAACTATATAATCAAATGCTTTAATAGAGGACGCTCTTATAACCAACAGAGAAGATTCTAGAGTAGGTAGTACTACCACGACCTCCACAAGGATGACAAGACAAACTAGCCCAACTAGAGGCAATGTTTGTTAGCCATCACAGATTTTATCTCATATAGCAACAAGTTTGTTGACCAACTAGAACCACAACTTCCATGCAATGGGCAGATGAAAACTTTGCAGCCTTCTAGGAGCATAAGCAATAAAGTATGATGGATATGCTCCAAAGTTAGATCCTAGGTAGAAAACCCCTCAGTCAATAGTATTCTACATGTTTTAAGGGTGTTTAGGAAAGGTAGTTGTAGGATATTGTCTTAGACTCTTTTATATATTTAGATTACTATTGGTGCGTATATGGAATAATGTATCTCTTATTGACTCTTGACACACTTTCCTTTTTGCATATTTATGTTAGTTGGACATTTATTATGTTTGTGATTCAGATCAATGGTATTGCTAATGGATGTTGATCATGGATGTGGTTTACTTTTTCTATCTTCTAATATATAGATATTGTATTTCATGATTAAGGTTAATATATTACAAGTATTTATTATTAATTTTGATATGTGAATATTACTTAGATCTTTTTATGAATGAGTGATATAATATTATAATACATGATCTTTGCCAAAGTGAGACAGCTCTTTATTAGAGATTTTAAGTTAAAAATCTCTTCTCAAATGTTTCCTTTTTTTATATCGTTCTATCTGCATTTCTTATTTAGGTTTCTGTATCATGATCGCAATGTTGTATTTGTTAGTGCAATGTGAAAGTTGGGATTGCGGGGGAGAGAGTGAATAGCCGACCTGCAAATAAATCGTTTAATTTTCTCTTGCTACAATCTTAGCAAGGATACACACGTGATGCAAACAATCATACCAGAAGACTTGGGAATTTACTTAATTCACAACTCCAGGTTACTACATCCAAAGCCCATGCACATAGTCGAATATTTTTCTCCTTTTCGATAAAATGCTAAAGGTGGAGAAACCTTAATACACTTAGAAGTATATAATGTAAAAATTAAGTCAATGAAGACTTCAAAGAGCAATACAAATATATTCGAATGCAGTGCATTTTCTTTCAAGCTCCTATTCTCTATTTATATTCTCTGCCTTGATCCAATCAACTTGTTCATATATCACTATTCCAAATCACCTGGTGTTTGTTGAGTCAGCCATCAACGTCATCTATGAACAAGTCTTTTTCTATCTGTTGTCAGTGACGTGGCACCCTTTCGGTCGCCGAATCCCCAGTCAAACCAAATCCTTAATCATCTAGTTCACATCTATGCTCGACATGTATTTTGATTACCCATATATCATTCTAATCGCCTAGAGCTCCCGAATAGATCAACTTCAAACCTGTTTAAAGATAAACATCTATCGCAAGCATAAGTCAACCAAATCCATTCTAGTCGCCTAGAGTTGCAATCGCTTGAAACCCAATTCCGATTGCTCGGAACTCTAACTCAAGTCGATTATGATCAAATCCACATAAGTTATGATCGAATCCACAAGTTAAGTCTACCCTCGTCTCAAATACAAGTCACTAGACTTGGCTCACTGCAGTTTACTTTGAGCGTTTTTCGTCCAAGCTTCTCTCGAATGCACCAAACTTTCTAGCTTACTCCCCAATACATCCTTCACACTCCAACGAAGTACTCTCCCACAAACCTCTTGTCTCTCGAATGCACTGAGCTCCTCGACTACCTTCCCTTGTCATCCTTCTCACATACTTGCATCTTTTGCTCCAAGTCTGACTATCTCCAATAC
>JBAMHZ010000117.1:2566379-2577034 GCA_037177395.1 Alpinia galanga
CCCAAGAACCCTAGAGAAAATTGCAAATGGAACACATCAGGAAAAAAAAGAGATCGGTACCTGACGTAGTTGCCGGCGGTGGGAGAGCTCGAAGATACTTCTTCAACGGAGGTTTCGAGGGGCGGCGAGCGACGGAATCGCCGAGAGTGGAAGAGAGGGACGCCGGTTGCAGCCGACTCGCAACGCAAGGAGACGGCATATGTTTACACGAAGGGTGCTTTTAAAGTTACATCTTCAAAATTTTTGGCATAGCCCAAAAGTTCTAAAAATAACATTTCGCGCCTAACTAATAATTTTATTATATTTACAATTTGTAAATTAACAACGTGAGTGACGAGGAGTAAATTGAGAAAAATTTTAAAAATTTCATGCACCATTTTGAAAAATAAATTTAAAGGGATAAAATAAAAACACGTCTTCATATTTTTTTTCCTTCTCTTTTAACCCATTTCTCTGCTACTATTTTAGATTGCATTAGTGTTTTTTTTTTCTAACTGCAAAGGCAGTTTAGTTATGTAAGATGTCACTTATTTGTGCATGGATTCAGTAACAATTCTAACACATGAGCAATTCAAAAATCTTTAAAATTTATGTTTATTTTGAACTAAACAGAGTATTTAATCACTAACTTGTGACATTTGGCATTTCATGAAACCAACTGAATTAATGCAGGAAATAATTGCAATACCGAAGTAAACAGTTCGTCTTTACAAGCATCTTCAGATGTGATCGTGGCTACGAACAGATTCACGCACTGTTTAAATCAAATAACAAGATTAGCAAAGCGTTCGAAGACTAGAGGTCCTTAATTTACAGATGATATTTGCAGACACAAGCAATTACTGAATCCATGGAGTCTTTTCTTTTGGGAGCTTACCATCTGCACAATGCTTAAGGATACACAAATAGAACCCAGCCTAGAATTTGCTAGTAATGTACACCATTAACGAAAATTTGGCAATTGGTTTGCTAATCTTCCAACTCAACCAGTTGAGCCCTCCTTTTCTCAGCGGCTATTTTCCTGATAAATATTCCCCACCGCATTGCTGCCTTTACCTTGAGCCATCCGACGACGGCTTTACCGGATGTACGGTTCTGGTCCACATCAAAGTTGAAGGCTGGAGATGGCGCAGGCATGTAGGAAGGGTACCCATAAACATCATCTACCATGTTATTTGAAGTTCCAACCATCGACAAATGTCGAAGTAGCTGTTGCATTTCATCATTTTCCAGTATCTCGTGACTACTTCTGCGGATCTCTTCTTCGGTGAGGAAGTCATCATGGCCCTGACGTTGATGGGACCAGTTGTGATAGGTGCTCAGATTTGAAGGCAAGATGGGTTGGTCCACCAGTTGATATTCAGAGCTCGAGTGTTCCGGTTGGACCAAGGCAAGGCCAATGCTGTCGTTTCTTGGAGCATGAACAACATCGGATGACCCACTGAGCTGACTTTGAGGGGACAATGCATGCTCATACTGCAACTGAGTATTTCGACTAACAAGTTGATGATGAGTGTATCGATTCATTTGATTATGGTTGTAGGTAGCAGAATCAGTATCTCCTGCATAGAAACAGGAGAATTGGTGAACAAAAACTCAAAAAAAAAGCACAAGCAATTCATCATGAGAAATGGAAACTTCTGAGTTTGGTCTAGAAAAAAGATCATAGAAAAATTAAGCCGAATTCCACTAGAAATCAATTTAAAAGGAACTAGATAAGAGACATATATATAAGATAATCCAAGAAGCCTGTCATACAGATAAAAAGTAAAGATTTTGTTACCTCCATTGACCACTGCAGTACTGATTGATGCGGAAGCATGCTGATCTGTGAGTGAGTTATCATATGAATCTGAAAATTTTGCCAAAGCTGCAGCTTCACTACGTGTAGTCATCGTCTTCTTTGGCATCAAGCTCAGAAGAGCCTTGCCGTCATATTCTATTACAAACTGCCAGTTCTCATATGCTTTTTTTACGAGTGTATCTGCAAAGACCTGCAAAAGTGTAAAAATGGAATTCGGGGCAAAGCACTGTTATGTCACTCAATCATATTCTACCTTTCTAAAAATAATAACAAAATGATAACCACTACAGTTTTCAGATTAGCAGTTCTGTTAACATTTGAGATATTGAAATGTGATTATAGCTAGCATCTCCAATGTAGCATGTCTGCTTAGGTCAGTTGTTTAAATAGTAGTTGTCGTCATTGTTAAGTTGTGTTTGTTCCAACTATTTGGAGTCCACTATGAATCATATTCCTCTACATCACTAGTAATTCTACCTCTACCACTTTCTGCTCTAATAAATTTAACTCATTCGACTATATAATGTATTCTCATCTTTGATCTATGTTTGTGCCATCTCGAGCTCCTTTTCTCAAACTCATTCATCCACTCTCCCATACCTGTGTCAGCACAACATGATATGGATATGAAATGTGAGTCAAAGAGTTGGGCTCAT
Organism: Alpinia galanga; assembly: GCA_037177395.1. Lineage (NCBI taxonomy): Eukaryota > Viridiplantae > Streptophyta > Magnoliopsida > Zingiberales > Zingiberaceae > Alpinia > Alpinia galanga. The sequence continues at coordinate 2,568,840 of JBAMHZ010000117.1, forward strand.
CTTCCTCAGCCACAAGGAAAGAAAGAAGAGGAAGAAGAAACGCAAGAATGCAAAAGAAAAAGAACCGCACAAGGAGACTTGTTTAGATGAGGAAGATGAAGCAAAAGCATAAGTCGCTCGCCATCATCGAAGGAAGCTGCCAGCAATGCAGTACCTAGGCGATGAGTGGTAGTGAGGAGAGAGGCAAAAGGCTTGTGCAGAATGAGAATAGCAGGTTTGATGCAGGAGAAACCACAAGAAAAAAGTGAAGACCTTAAACCTTACATTATTCCTTTAAGAATCAAATTGGTACAATATAGCCAATCAACTTAGATCTGATTTGCACTTGGTTTGAATCCAAGGCAAACAAATTTGATGAAAACACGATTCAACCATGCATTGGTCCAATAAGTCTCAAATTGGACATAAAAAGAATCTGAAACTTCAAAAACAGCCAGTAACACTCTCATTCGGTCATATTAACTGCAAATAAAAAACTCCTGATTAACATCTCTAATCCCTTAATTAATAGATAAATTTATACTATATCAAACTAATAATATTATGTATATTAGTTGTGTTCTATACCCGTGTACTGTATTTAGATCATTTTCTGATAAGTCACTGCCCCCAAGTTGAAAGTTTACACACCTGATTTATACCCATGTTAGATAGTTGTAAGTGAGTGACATAAACCTCAATTTATTATCTCCTGTTTTATCAACTACCACAGTTACACTTGACTGATCACGTTGCAAAATACATGCAAGTAAACATCACCTTGGAGCATTAGAGGAAAGGAAATTTGCAACAATGCATACCTTTTGACTATCTGTAAGAGTTTCAGCTGAGTAGAACTGCTCTCCAGCAATCAAACCACTAAACTCGCAAATATGATTGAAAATTGCACCAATGCTCCTTGTATCATCAGAATAATAAACATAATATTTTCCGCTAAGGGGGCATGTCTTGGCATGCTCAATTAAGCTCTCCCACATCTTATTTGACATACCACCTCCAAGGACCTGAAAATGTAATAAAGCAATCAGAAAAGAATCTCAACAATGAAAATGTACAGAAAGAAAGACCAATGTCATACATTCCGCAGTCTTTGTGGATCCCTGACATACAGACGGAGAAAATCTTCAACTGTGGAAATTCCATTCCTGTTCAACTTCTTATGGAACGATCCATCCTTGCCAATCTTTTCCAATCTCCAAACTTCATCCTTCCACGAAGGAGGATAATGTTTCTTGTATACTGCAATAAATATATCCGATGACTATGAAAAAAATTAATGGATAAGATAACTGAAGTACAAAGCCAATGAATGCAAAGGAACATACATTCTCCTCTATGATCCTTAACTGTGAAAGCTTCTGTTTTTGCCTCACGAATGTGAATACCCTCACAGAACCCCAAAGAGATTTTCAGTCCAAGTCTAAACTTCCTGCTCCGTATCCAACTGGAGTTATCAGTGAATGTCAACTCTCCAAGTGTCCCCACACCCTCCTTGAGTAACACCTGCAAATCTCCAGTCAAAAGTGGTCTCTTCCCCTCACGCTCTTTGACTACATGACTTTCAAATTCTTCTTCAGTCCAGTTATCATCATCTTCATTGTTAAAATCACCCTCAAGTACGACAACATCTAACTTTGCAGATGACTCGGGCCCTGATGTCACAACAAATCCCGTATTTGCATCAATCAAAACAACATGAATTGCAGCACCTTGTTCGCCTTCTACTTTTCCACCAGTAAAAAGTGGAAGAGAGAGCTTTGATTTGAAATGCAGCTGCAAGTTTCTGCCATCAGGTCCTTCAATTCGTTTTGGAGAAGTCCTGCAGTTTCTATAGAATTAGAGTACTAATAAATAGAATTTGCAGGAACAAAGATATCCAGTTATTAGTCACAGCCAACAAAATCAACTAATTTAAAATTTGCAGAATGATCAAGAGGACTGTGAATAAATCCCTACAAGTGCTGCTTTAAGATATAAGGAATACTGTAAAAGGAGGAAATGTCTGTGAAATGAATAAGGAAATAGATGGCTATTAAAAATTTAAGCTCATAGGCAAGTTCCTTAAGTCACATGTACACATTCATAGAAAATGAAGTTGCTCCTGCAATCATATAATCATTTCAAAGGATCAGATAATATATTCATATTTAAGGATGGTATGAATGGCAGTAAATCTCAATATAGATATTGTCATGATTAACGTACCTGCCTCCAACTCCAAGTTTTGCAGGACCAAGTTTTGCTAGTGCACGCTCCACTTCCTCACTAACCTACACCGGCAGAAAATAGTCAATAAACAGGCACAAACTTTTTTCAAACAAAAACAGTACATTCACAGCCACACCGCACAGATGAGCTTACATGTCTCTAAGCCCAGATGTCTAATTGTTTATGTCAACAAGTGTGTGCGTGTGTGGTGTGTATGCGCGCGTCCGTGTACATGTGCACATGTGAGTGTGCATGTGTGTGTGTGCGTGTGCGCAAATAAATATGGCCATCTGCAGGATGTGCATGTTCCAGATGCAAGCTTGTAAGAACACTCGTGCACACAAAAAATGCACAAGTTTAACTTCAGAATCAAATACACAAAAATATATAGAAAAAAACTAACAGATTTGTTTACATTATCAACAACTATAAAAACTGCAGAAGCAGATATACTTACAACTCTTCGAAGAATGGGCTCCAAAGAAGAACAAAGTCTTTGCAAACTGTCCACTTTGAGAGCTTCCACAACCACACTGCACATACAGTTTATTACAAAATTCATACATCTGAACAAACCATAGAATCTGCAGTTTAATAAAATTTATGTTTTCTGAACTCAAATAGGAGTATCAACATTGACATTGATCTAATTGTCTGATGCATATAATAGGCTCAACAATTCCAGGAAGCCTAATCATACCCAAGCAATGCTATGTCACATTGATGCTGACAAGGAGGGAGAAGTTGAACAACCCAGACAATAAATGTAATACCAGAGAAGAAAGTCAATCACTTCAATTATTTATAAGCCAAGTGCTTTGCATTGGACATTGTTAAGTGTTCCTAAGTTGAGTCAAAGGTAAAGTAGGTTTTAATTTGGCTTAGTCATTGTCAATACCATGACAATGGCGACACCCTCCATTGATAGTCTTCTAAAGAACATATGGCTGTCACATGCAATGGGAGATACATAAAACCCAAAAGAGTTAATGAAGAAAGGCAAACAATAATAATACAAAATAATATTAAAAAAAAGTTTATGTGGTTGAGCAAGTGTTTGCCCATATTCACAAGTACATAGATCACAGATACTGAAAAAAGAAAACTCTAGTGTAATAGATGATCACATTGTATATTGTTAAAAGAGTCAATCGACAATACAAACACCAGCCATGTCTGCTTAGACTATCAATGCAAATCCCGATGCATACAAGGAGCATAGCTTCGATGACAAGTGGTGCAAGTCTAGAGGAAGTACTGGTCCTGGGAGGGTAAACATTGTCCAATTTCTTATGCATGCAAGGAGTTAAACCACGTGTGCATCCTAAATTTGCATAGTCCTTAGATCATGCTCTACACTCCAATTTTTTTGTTTAGAAAGTGAATCTCCCACTATGCACACTGTCGTGTATGTGAGCATTTTGTCAATCAATTAGAGTTAGCATTCCTAAACTAGATGTGTGAGTATGACTGGCTTGAATCTTCAGTAAACTGTTACTGGATTCATTCTATTTTAGGTGATGTTTTCTAACATTTAACCCTTCAAGTTTTAAAACTGTTTTTCATGTGTATGCCTTGCTTGCCCAATTATGCATCTCGCTTACTGCTTAATACCAAATTCTACAAGATATTTCCATCTTACGCCTTAGAAGATACGTACAACTCAATAGCATATTTGCAGTTGCTGGTTGTAAGGAAAAAAAGGTCAGTTCATAACTCTAATTCCATGAGATTTCCCGTACCAGTAAGTAGAAGCTTCAGCCATATTTGCGCACAGATCACGAACCACAAAATCCTGAACGAACACACTAGCACCAAAAAAAGAAGAGTCTAGTTTTTAATTACCTCGCAAGGGCAGGCGCCTTCTGTCTCTTGGGCTCAGGTTGCAAGTCATCGCCGCCTCCGCGAGGATCTAATATACGCTTCTCCCTTGACATGGCTCTCCCGCCAAAGCTAGAGGTCCGAATCCCTAATCCGCACGGAAGGAACCAAATCCACGAACAGACGGCCCACTAATTTGCACGTCCCTCGAAGATCTACATCGACAAAATCCCGTGACAAGCAGATTACAGTTTCCAGATCTGCAAAGCGCAAACACAAACAGTAGTTGGACGAGTAACGGATTAAGAGCCCGAAGGAGGGAGGAGGAGGAGGAGGATGAGTTACGTGTTGGCGTTTCTCGCCTTCGCCTTCGCCTTCGCCTTCGACAGCAGCCGGAAAGGAAACCTAGAGGGGCCTCAAAGCGGGATGAAGCAAGTGCGGCGACTTGTAGACTGTGGGACATGTCGTATTAGTTTTCTCTTCCTGATTTAGGGGTTAATTATGTAATTTAACGTATTTTATTTCGTGAACCTGCGCATGCCGACGCGTAGGGACGAGCGCCTGACGCCTAACAGAGCACACATGATCTTGTGCTACTGTGTACATCGTTATTTTTTATCATCAAATTTATCAGATTTTTTTACCGTTGAGCCACCGTCTATATTATACTTTAACCCCCTAAACTCTAATCGAGGTTGAATTCTAATTCAATTATGATTAAAATCATCGACGATGTCAATATTAATCAGGCAAAATTACTTAATATTCTTTGTTGTCGCATACAGTCCACACGAAAGCATTACATATGATATCAAATTTTCCATATATATATAGAGGTAAAAATATTATTATATACAACTCATTTGTAAGTACCCATGAATATATTTATTATCTATTGTCCGATCACTTATGCAGGATAGTTAAATATTTAAATCCAAATGAATTGAATGATAGATAAAAAAAAGTACTATATATATATATACTACCCTACACAACTCATCCGTAAGTACCCATGAACACCTCCGCTATTCATTCTATGATCGTTTGTTCACTATAATCTAATCCTTAAATCCAAGAGGATGAGACAGTAGATAATAAAGATGTTTGTAGATTCTCACGGATGAGTTGTATAGGATAATATATATATATACATAATTTATCCGTGAACATGTTCATTATTCACCGTCTGATCGCTTATATACTATAGCTTAATCTTTAAATTTAAAGAAATTAGACGATAGATAATGAATATATTCACATATGAGTTATATAAGGTAATATTTATATATATATGCACAGTACTTCGTCTGAATGCGTCGTTAGAGCATATGTGCATCATCAAAACGATAGACACTATAGCTCAATCCTTAGACTTATTGGGATCGTCATTGATGTCTCTTCAGTCGAACCCCATGATCAAATTATAACTATAATTTAGTTAAAATTCAACCACAACACTAACTGTCGCAATTCAATTGGATTTCAACCAGATCGTTATCGATTGAATGGCAATAGTAACAAACTACACTTATAATGATAAATCTATACATCAAGCTCGAATGATAAAAAGTGAGTCACATAGAATATCAGTTTTAGCGCACAGAGAATCGTTGGATGTACCCAGGAGTAGAATTGAATCGTGATTGGATGGTCCGTTTTACCGTCGATGCCGTGCTAACACAAAATTTTAAAATAAAAAAAAGGTTCTACAAATTATGTTATATTAATTAACTGCAACTTTAAAAATCCAAAATATTGCAAAGAATTTAAATTCAAATCTAAAATGAATTAAATTGTTAAAATAATTATTAAAATTATATATATATTATTTTAATTTGAGTCTCATTTAAATGTTATCAAATTTGAATTATTAGTAATTTGAATTTATTTTGCTATTTAAAATATTTTACTAGTTAGTGAATTCGAAATTAAAAGTTTATTTGTTTATTTTGAAAATTTCTTTATTTACTTATACGTTTAATGAGATATTTACTTATTTGATTCACTTGTGGCCTAAAAATCACTAGTAGCAATATATATATTTTTTATTTTTTTAATGAAAAAATATTATTTTTAATGGCTACCAAATGAAATGAAGAGAGTTTTAAAACCTAGGGAAGATTATTTTGAAACTAAAGACATTTAAAAAAAACAGTAAATTTTAAGGAGATTATGTTTATTAATTACGAAGTTTTTTTCTAAACATATTGAATCCATAAATAGAAAAATAAAAAATAAAAAAATGAGAGAATCTATTTGGCAAAAAATCAAAAGAACTTCTCTTGTTTTCATTAAAGTTTAATATTGAAAAAAATAAAATAAAAGGGCGTTAATTAATTTTTTTTATCTCTAAAATACATTTATTCCCACTATTATAATAGTTTTGACTAAGTAATTATAATGCACTTAAAAATTATTATAAGTAATTTTCGTTAAAATTATTTTAACAATGATCAAGACCGTTTAAATACTAAAACTCTTCTAACTTATTAAAATTAATACAATTTAATCAAAACTAGTCAAATATTGTTGTGTCAATTTTTTTTGCCTAAACATTTTTGGTAGCTATAATTCAAGGATATATATATAATTGTGTTGGGAATATTAGAAATACAATCAAAATTTTAAGACAGAAAAAGTTATATACTTATAAGATGAAAAATATTTTCATTGGTATGAAACATTTTGAATATAGTTCAAAAATAAAAACAATAAAGATTTAGGCTCAAAGTGCACAATATCTAGTATTGTGGAAATATATGAATTTTATTTGCACTAACAATTGATATCAGAGTCATGGTCTATCCATCTATATCAAGCCATGCATATTGAACGAAGAAAGTAGGCTCTCGTATCCGAATCAAAAGAACTAGATACTATGCAAGAAGTCTAATTAGATCAAGAGGATCAGACAATTGACAGAAAATCCAGTTGGATCAAAAAGATCCGACAACTAGTAGGAAGTCCAATTGAGTTAGGAGGATCAGACAGTTAGAAGAAGATCTGATAAGTTAAAGATCAGATATTAAGCAGAGTAAGTCCTCACAGATAAACTTGAGGGGTATTAGGATACAATTAAAGTCTCACATTAATAAGATATTAAAAAAAATCAAGTGCTTATAAAATAAAAAGATATTTATATATATTGTGAAGATATATAAATTTTATTTGTACTAATAAATTGTTCTCTCAATATTATATTGTTTTTACATTTAATATTATAAAATCAAAATGTTTTTTTTACATTTATTAATTATTCTTACAATAAATTATTAATATCCTTGTCTTAAAAATAACATTTTATCTCCATATTTTTTATATTTGCAATCATAAGAATTTATTAATAAATTAAAATATTCTATAAATTTGTTATTGACATTTATTTTATTTGATTATGTATTATTAAAATAGAGCTGATTGAAGAATTAATACGATTATAAAATTAAAATATATTAGTTTGCACCCTTATTAATTAAATTTACATTTCCATACTTTCTAAAACGGAATGGATTAATTATCTTCGTTTGTGACAGTGATAAGCACAACTGTTCATTTTATTTTACTATTTTTACTTTATTTATTTATTTACTTATTTATAATTTTCTACTGATTTGTCTTTTCCATGTTGAATTGAATTAATTATGATTAATTTAATAAAAAGGAGGATACATGATTAAGACATGCCTCCTTCCACACCATAAAAAATCATCATTATTACCCAATTCAATTAAGACATAATTAACTTAATTGTGACCCGACACAATCTACTCATTTATTTTGAAACGCAAATAAATTAATATTTTTTATATTTAAAAAATCTGTATTTTATGAAGAGTCACTTAACGTTACACAATATTTAAAAAAAAAATAAAACACTTATAGCTAGAATATTTAGCAATTTTTAATTGACTAAATATAATTTCAATAATTAAATATTTTTCTTGAACTAGCTAACCATTCATAGTTTTTAAATTGATGATGTTTATGTACAATTTTTTTTATTAATTTGAATTTTATAAAAATATTAAATAATTTTAACAAAGAAATAGTTAATGAACTTAGACGTCTTAAATTCTTACTAAACTGATATTGTCAATATTTTATTTATTTATTATTATTATTATTATTTTTTAAAGAAAATACTTTATAAATATGATTTTGCAATT
>JBAMHZ010000117.1:2613962-2625822 GCA_037177395.1 Alpinia galanga
AGATTTGAGGTTGTGACTGGTTTAGCTCATTTTTTGTTGGGCATGATTAGTCCAGAGTTTAGACATTATTTTGTTACAGAGAATAGTTAGGAGCCCTGGTACTGGGATTCATTTTAGCTGAACTTGATAGCAGATTAGTTATAATGACGGGTATGCTTAAGCATCTTGCTTTTTGTTAGGCAACTTGCTGTAGGTATTAAAGAGATTTGCTTTTCATTCAGGTTTGTATCCATACTTGATGTAGCCTCTCTTAAGCCAGATACCGATATGATTGGAATTGCAAGACAATATACAGGGAGCTTGGATATTAAAATATCCTCTCCTTCAACCTCAGTCTTAGTGCCTCATCAAATTGATGTTCCATCTGATGTTAAATCCCTGGATAAGACTAATGATCACATTGATCTTGCATCGACCAGTAGAGCATGCGATGACCATTTGAATTCTTGTGCCACAAATTTGGCTGAAGTATCAAAAAGAAAAGGTGATATGGAGTATGTGTTGGAGCTTGAAAGGGCCATTTCAGCTACTGCTGCAGCTGTTCCAGATGACAAGGTAGATTCTAAGACCGACGAGTTACCTGATCATTCAACAGCACCGACTACTTCCATGAAAAAGCTGAGGCAAAATAATGCTGTAGATTCCTCAGTTTCAAGGCATAGTAGCTCTGGCGCATTGTGGTCTAGAAGGACTGGACCTCCTTTGTATTGGGCAGAAGTCTACTGTAATGGAGAGTCTTCAACTGGAAGGTGGGTGCATGTTGATGCTGCAAATGCTGTAATTGATGGTTCTGAAAAGGTAGAATCTGCAGCTGCTGCCTGCAGAAAGCCATTAAGATATGTCGTCGCTTTTGCGGGAAAAGGTGCTAAAGATGTGACACGCAGGTCTGACTATTATTTTCTTCGCTAAGGCAGATTTCTATTTTCTTTTCACCCAAAAGATATATTATTTACTTACTTTTCCCTTCATGTCATTATTTAGGCTGAGAAAGGGAACATCCAAATAGAGAAATTTTACCATGGTTTCAAATGTTAGTTAGACCGGCACCATGTTTCTATGCCTTATAGAGGGATATGCCGCTAGATACAAATCTTTCTATTACTTTTTTAGTTGTGGTAGGAAACACCTACCGAGATGCCAATATGTATGTTGATAATATCCTAGACCAACAAGTTGTTGGAACCATTATAAGATAGAGGTCAAAACCTTTGACTAACTGTATAATTTGCTCTTTCAAAAGTCGCGTTTCCAGTCAGTTGAATTAGATATTGAATTCTCATGCATAGGTCAAGAGAGAGTGTTTTTGTTGATGTATATATATATATTTTTCATCTACGGAACTCTGCCTTGCAAGTGATTCTGTTCTTTGTGGTTGATACTTTCACTTTTGTGTTTGTTCCTGATAATGTAGTGAAAATTCTGAACATGAATAACTTATCAAAATGTTTACAGTATAAGAATTCAATCCTTCACTGTATTTTGTTTTTGGGAATCTGCCATTCCAACTAATATTAGATACTGGATTGACCACCCTCTATTCATCCACATGAAAAAATTAACTAAATAAGAGCAAGCTGCGACATGATAAAAAGGGTATGCAACATATTATATTCCACCAGAGAAAACCTACCAATCAGTTTAACTTTTTTTCCTAATCAATTTGACCAGTGATCTAGTTTGCCTTCATCTACACACATCATTCTTGTTTTCATGAGAGGCTGACTTGCAACATAGTTAGAAAGTCATGGTTAACCAAAAGTTTCAGTTTCATGAAAGTGTACATATTTATAGTTTATCCAGGTTTATATTTATTTTCATTACAAAAATAATTTATACATTATGAATACATCTTCTTTTTTTTAATAGCAATTACCAATTTATATCCCAGTATACTTTTTCTGGATAATCACCTTGTTTTCAGGTATTGCATGCACTGGTACAAGATTGCTCCCAAAAGAATAAGTTCAGATTGGTGGGATTCAGTGGTAGCTCCACTGAAGGCATTGGAATCGGGTGCATCCGGAAATGTGGTTCAGTTGGAGCAATTACAAGCGAGCTCGTCTAATCTCAAGAACATTAGATGTACCACTGAGGAGGGCATCTCTCATTGTCCCATTGAAAGTACAAATGATCCAGACAGATCGACAAACAAAGTCTCTAAGATGATAAAGTCGATGAATCTTGAAGCTTCAGTTGACTGCCATGGGAGTGCCTCGAGGGATTCTCTTGAAGATATGGAACTTGCAACCAGGGCTTTAACTGAGCCTCTTCCTACCAATCAACTGGTAAAACTGCTGCTGAAACCTTTTCTTTCGTTAATGGCTTGCTTGTCTTCATGTGAAGTTAATTTCTTAAAACTAATCTATTTCAATTTAGGCGTACAAGAATCACCACCTTTATGCTATTGAAAAATGGCTGACTAAGACTCAAGTCCTTCATCCAAAGGGTCCAATTCTGGGTTATTGTTCAGGCCATCCCGTTTACCCTCGATCATGTGTTAAGACCCTCCAAACAAAGCAGAAGTGGCTACGAGAGGGCCTGCAAGTTAGAGCTGGTGAAGCTCCTGCAAAGGTCTAAACTTAAAACTTTTACTCAAAATGTCACCACACCAGGATCCAGCTAACTTTGTAAGCTTCGTTTTCGTTCTTTCCTCCAGGTCCTTAGACGTTCAAAATATTTTGTCGGTGATCAAACATCTGAAATGGATGATTCTATAGAAATTTCTGGTCAGCCATCCACTGGGCTTTTTGGTATGTGGCAGTTGGAACCCCTACAACTGCCTCATGCAGCAAATGGTATTGTGCCAAAGGTGATATTGCCATTACTGAACTAACATCCATAATTGTTTCATTTATATACGTAACTAGACTTTATTCGGTAAACAACATTTATTTCGACCATAGTTTGTGTCGTTTTATTGCTTCTTTCGTAGTTAGTTGTAAATCATAGTTGGTTACCAGATTTAGCAACATATTGGACCAGGACTACTGAGATAGTTTGAAGTGTGATTTTCATATGTTTCATGACTTAGTTGGATTGGTACATGTAATTGTATGATTTAAGTCATATTTCTCTCCTAAATCGACCTCGTCTCTAGATGTTCAAGTCGATACTAACTCATGCTGACATGGATGTTTTTACCCAGAATGATAGGGGTCAAGTAGAAGTATGGTCTGAGAAATGCCTACCTCCTGGCACTGTGCACCTGAGGCTTCCCAGATCGGCACCGGTTGCAAAGAGATTGGAGATTGATTTTGCACCTGCAATGGTTGGATTTGATTTCCGCAACGGCCGCTGTGTTCCCATTTTCGATGGGATTGTGGTTTGCAATGAGTTCAAGGATGCTATCTTGGAGGTAAAGTTAATTTTTGCACATCAAATGCATTTTGAAACCGGAATCAAACCGTGAGGAATCGAAATCAGAACCAACTGTTCCGGAATCGAAACTGACGATTCTGAAACCATGGTCACCCCTATCCTTACCCACCGAGCTAGTTGGAACCTTCTTGTTGTTCCCATGTTTATCCATGCTGGCTTCAAGCTAATCAACCGCTCACCGATATCTTTACATCTAAATCTTTATGTAAATTATTGCGTCGCTATTTCATTCTTTCAGTGAACTAAATGGTCTGAAACTTAGCACATCCTCTTATTAATTTCCATGAATGAATATCCCTTGTTGTGGTCTCCTGCTTTTAAAGATGTAGCAATGTGGTCAGTGTTGTGTTATGTCGTATCCATGCTTCCTAGGCTCTACTTGCATCTAAATTGTTTCTTCAGGTTGTTTTTTTACATCACTATTTGTGTTTTCTACTTGCTTGTATGATCAGGCATATGCAGAAGAAGAAGAGAGAAGAGAATCCGAAGAGAGAAAAAGGATCGAAAGCCAAGCTCTCTTGAGGTGGTTTCAGCTCCTATCCTCCATCATCACAAGGCAGAAGTTGAAGAACTCCTACGCGAACTCAGCCCCAGCACCACATGTGGTTGCTCCCACTGACCAAAAGAATGATAAGCATGTAGTAGTTCAAGAAAATGTATCTCCTCGCGACGCGGCATCAACTTCGACCTCAAAGTTTCTGGAACATGGATCCGTCGAGGCTCTGAGGCCCCTTGTGCCATCCAGTCATGACCATGTCCATGTGTATCCGACCGAGAACCAGAGCTTCGACGGGGAAACAATGGTGCGGACCAAGAGATGTCCATGTGGATTCTCTATTGAAGTTGAGGAATTATAAGAAGCTATTGTTTCTTGTTCTAGTTGAACCACTTTCTTAACTCAATGTTGGGTTTGGATTGATTAAACTTCACTTTTTGATCAAGCTTGTCTTTCTTTTTTGCAAAATTTTTTTTGCAGAACTAATGATGTGAAAAGTTGTGTTAATGGTTAAAGGGTGACATGATAAAACTTTTTTTTTTTTTGTAAAATGATATTTTAGTGATTTTAAAACTTTAGAAAAATTTAAGGGAGCCTTGGTGCAGTGGTAAATTTACTGCTTTGTAATTTAAAGTTTAAATCTTGAAAATAGCCTCTTATAAAAAAAAAATAAGGTAAGACTACGTACAATGAATCCTTTTTTAAGATTTTGTATGGCGGATCTTCGTGCATTGGGCCGCCTTTAAAACTTTAGGAAAATTTGTATCAACTTGTCAAGTTGGTATGACCAATAATTTTGTCAAAATATTGGTGTATAATACAAATATTTCAATGGTGCAAAAGGTAATTTGTTCGCCCTCAGTACTTCCATCAATCGGTTTTACAGTCAACACGAAGAAAGTAAATTATAAGGAATATTTTGTGTCCAATCAAGGCCTAACGCGAATACAAATATTTCAAGAAGCATAATTCAGATGTAAAATAAACAAAGTATATGAATTCATATTGATTCTACTGTATTTATGCATTTTGGAACGTAGTTATTTACCTTTGACATAATAGTAAAGTTATTGTCTGATCTATAGATCACAAGTTTAAATCTTAAAAATTATCTCTTGTAAAGCAAGGTAAAATTACATACAATATATTCTTCTTCGGACCGTATTCTTTTTTATTTATTTACTTTTCAAATTTCATTTAAACATGAAAAATAAATTAAAGAGTTTATTCTTGCAATTCCAAAGTTACAAGGTGTGATTTTGACATTTTTCTCAAATTCTTTCCTCTTCTACATTAATTCTCAAAATTGGCTCATAACTATGAATGAAAAAAAAAATTCATTCAATTTACTTCTATTCGATTATCTGTAAACCTCTATATTTCCTTGTAACATTATATTAATCATGTAATTATTTATATATCTTTTTTACTACATTATCACTTTTATAAATTTAAATATAATCCATTTTCACTTGTTAACTAATCTAAAAAATAATTAAGTGAACAAATAACATCATACTTGCTTCAACTTACAAGTGACAAGTGGCTAAGAACACCTTAAGTTTATCTAATCATTTACCACATTACCACCTACTAAATAAACAATAATTTCTTAAATAATAATAATATAATTAGAAAGATAATTTGTTTGGTTAATATGTACCTGCTCTTCTCATTCCTTCCATTTGTTTATCCTCACTAACTTACAACTAGAAAATGGTTAAGCACACCTTAAACAACTAATTAACTTCAAATAATTACTCTACCAAATAAACAATAATTATTCTTTTTTAAAAAAATAATAATGATTTTATTAGAAAGATAAGCTACAATGTGGATAAACTATTCAATTAAATTTGTACTCTGGTCTTCTCCTTTTTCCCTTTAGGTTAACTTTATGATTGGCTCTCTTATCCACTCCACTCTTAATCTTTAGGAATTGTCTCAAAAGGAACAATCTCATAAAGAGCCAAACTAGGGCCACAACATCTTTAATCAATCTTTTCCTGCAAATGGTCCAAGGAGAATTATGTTGAAGATTGGTTGAAGTAGATGAGATTTTGAAGTATAAAAATGTAAAACAGAACAGTTTAAAATGCTCTTACTATATTTTTAGACTTTCATCATTTCACCTCATAATCAGTAACCAAGTTGTTAATTTACCAAGTTGAATAATGATCTAATAGATATCTAAGTAATTTTTTTTATCATTCAATAAAATAAAATGTTAAGAATTAAGGAGCAAAATGGCAGAGGAGTTTAAAATGCATTTTGAAATGAAGAAAATTTGGAGGGTATAAGAAAAACAGAGGTTGAAGTGTTGAAGAGGGAATGGAGAACATACCGTAGCTTCCAGCCTTTCTAAGGAAGGAGAGGAACAGTATGAGAAGAGCAACTCCGGCTATGAGGCCAATAACAATTGCTGCTGTTTTCCCAGTTTCATTATCTGATGATTGAAAGAGAGGGGAAAAAAAAAGTATGAAATTGATTGAAAAATAATTAAGAATGTGCAATTGCTAAATCATATGCTTAGTTTTAAACAGCTGATAAAAACTGTAAGCTTTGATTTATATCCAAATATGATTAACTATTCATCCAATTTCAGATCATAAATAGTATTTGAACAAATCCAAATTCTAATGTTAAGGATAGTTAGATAGCTAATTCTTACTTGCATAGGCCTCAGGCACTCTCACATACTCGATTATTGAACACCTGTTGTCATTTTAAATTGTGATCCCTACGAACCTAAAGAGTTCGATCATTTTTCAACTGCTACAATGATCAAACATTTATTATCTATGATAAAGCAAATCATTCGAGGAAAGAAATATGAGTCATCACTTTTGTCCTTTCCAATGCTTTTCTATAAAGGAACAAGAATATGATTCTTTTTGAGCAAAAAAACAAACCTAAACTGAAAACAAGGGAAGCAAGCAATGTCGTCCCACCAAGGGCTTTGAACACAAATTGCATGATTTGAAGACGTTTCATACAATCATCCAATTATTTGAACCAACTATAATTAGTAAGATGAGTCAATTAATCTTGGCTTACATGATTTTGTGAATTCATGCTGCATAAAGATAAAGGGGAGAAAGAGGATCAGGAAAGAAAAAAAAAA
Source organism: Alpinia galanga (assembly GCA_037177395.1). Lineage (NCBI taxonomy): Eukaryota > Viridiplantae > Streptophyta > Magnoliopsida > Zingiberales > Zingiberaceae > Alpinia > Alpinia galanga. Next base: position 2,620,961 of record JBAMHZ010000117.1, read on the forward strand.
TCTTCCTGGTTTCTCATGAACCAAGCAAAAATAACTAGCATTAAATTTGTTGACTAGCTGCTCTCGACTAGAACATTAACAAATGCAAGACTTAACTGCTCTTCAATTATAGTATGGATAAAAGCTCAAACAATCTATGAGCTACGTTGCTTTCTAAAAGGTAGGTCTTTAAGACCATAGAAGGGAGGTCTTTCACTATTTGATACTATTTTACCAGCCAAAAACCATGTAATATTATTTTCTAATACTAAAGAAGCCTTAAGATAACTAGCACTTAGGGTCAATTAGTCATTGCTTAAAGTTTCCAATTAGAGCTGTTTATGGCTTGGTGTTGCACCATTAAATTGTTTCCCAATTTTCTAGTTTTCATCATATATCTCCTGTTTTCAGATGTGATTTGTCTAGCACTAGTCAGCTCCACGTGCTTTATGAATTCAAACATAAAGATAAGGAGAGAAAGAGAACAGGAATGAAAATGTTTTCTTAATGTTAAGAAGCTTCTTTTGAACCAAACAAAACTGTTCTTGATTAGAACATTAACAAATGAAAGATCAAGATGGGTCTAATCATGTTGAAAAAAATGAAATTTGGGAACTTTGAAATCAAGAAAGCAGAACATCCATAACTGCAACTCCTTAAATGCTCTTCAATTATATATGGGTCAAGTAATCTATCAGCTTTGTTGCTTTCATGAAGGTGATCTTTGAGACCAAAACTTAAGATTTATCATGGATTTCATGTGACAAATATAGAATAGCTACCCAAGTAAATAGACTCATGAATCTTGATAGAGATGACAACAGTATTCTCTATATCATCTACAGGATCAATTACAACTCTGTCTTATCTTAGGTATGTAATATCATTTTATAATAACAGAGATGCCTTGAGATAGAAATTAAGGAGATGGAGAGCAATGAATAGTGTTATTAGTGTTAGGACCTAAAGTTTCCAACTAGCAATTCTATGGATTAATGTGGCACCAAAGACCAAATTACCACCTCAATTTCCCTCACGTAGAATTAAAAACTAGAAAATCCAAGTGCTAAAGAAGTGTTGAACTGCAAAGTGCCAACTAGTTTTTTGCATCAAAGAAATTGCCAACTAGAACTGTCTATGGCATAGTGCTGCATCACAGACCAAATTACCCTGTCAATTTTAAAGAATCAATTCGAATGCTAAAGAATTGTTTAACAACCAAGTACCAACTGGTTAGTTCTTTGTATCACAGAAACTTGGTACTCTAGTGAATTATTTTAATATTGATATAAGAAATTATGGATGACTAAATAAATTGATCAGTTAACTAAACATATCCAATCATATACTGTAAAGTTGAAAAGGAAAACCATGTACAGGAGAAAGCCCTCAATCTAACTAAACTTAAGGTCAATATTCATCACACCATCACATCCTAAAGCACCAAAGTAGTAAGCAAGCATATATGACGAAAAGAAATTTCAGGAAAAAAATTCATTGCATCTTTGAGACTTTTTTTCTTTTTAAAATTGTAAAATTATTAAAGTACCCCGCTATATTTTTAAACTTGTCTTTTCACCCCTGATCATTCACATTGTTACTTTCTACTAGGGGATTTAATGGAGTCAATAATTAGGAGGTTAAATGACAAAAAGTTGAAAATTTTAAGAGGTATTTTGTCAGTTTTAAATTCCTAAGACTATTTCTGCAAAAAAAGTAGGTACATTTCAGGGGCAAAATGAAAATTTTCCCAAAGTTTTATTTTGTGGTGTTACCAAATTTCCTACAAATTTTGCATATTCTAGACACTTTATTAGCAAATACTTTAATTTTGTCACAGAAATACCGAGAATGCATTATATTAAGCCTATATATCTATTTATCATGTTTTTCTAAAAAATAAATAAGATTTTATAAGTTATGAAAAGTAATTCAAGCATCAAGCTTTCTAAAAATTAAATAAGATCGATAGATTATGAAAAGTATTCGCGTGAAATTTGTCTGAAAAAGGTAAAATGTTGGGGTAAAATGGAATTTTTCTCCCAAACGGAAAACAGAGAAGCAAAATTTGAAATTCTAAAACGATGCAAGCAGATAGTACGACCACCGCCGGTGAGATGAGAAGAGCTTACCGTTATCGTGGTGGTGGTCCGCCTCGTCGTTGTAGGCCCCGTTGCCGTTGTACCAGAACCTGGCGTAGCACTTGCCGAGGTAGGCGTCGCCGGCGACGGCGTACCCGCACGCGGCTCTGAGCTGCGCCACCGCCACCGCCACACAGTCATCACACTGGCTTACGCTCTGGTCCCCAACGCACTGCGCCACCGCCTGCACGTACCCTGCAGCTCCGACCCTGTACCCGCCAGCGGTGGCGCCGTTACCTCCGCCAGTCAGGGCGGCTAGGGCTGCATCGCGGATCCCGATCTGGTCGGACCCGTACCCCCCGCCAGCGACGGCGCTGCACTTCTTGTAGAGGACGCTGGTGTCGGGCTTCCCGACAAACGAGTCGTTTCCGTAGCGGAGGAAGCAGCCGGCGAGCTGGACGGCTGCGCCGGCCGCAAAAGGGCAAAGGAAGGAGATGCGGGAGAGGGCGGATCGGACGCAGTCGGCGCAATCGGAGGGCTGGAGGTCACCACGGCACTGGAAGAGACCGAAGGAAGGGGAGGCGTCGGAGGCGACGGCGAATGTGAGGTTGGAGTAGGGGGAGGCGGAAGAGGCGGAGGCGAGGGCGGAGAGGAGAGAGTCTACGTTGAGCTGTGAAGGGGATCCTGGGGCGTATCGGGCCTGGGAGCAGCCGGCGTAGATGAAGGCGCTGGTGGAGTCATCGGCGGCCGCCGGACAGGCGATGGAGGCGGCGAAGAGGAGGAGCAAGAAGGAGAGATTCTTCATTTTAAGCTCGTAATGTGTTTGTGGAAGTGACTCAGAGAGGAAAAGGAAGAGGAGGAGTTAGAGCTAGATGTAGCTTCTGTTGAATGGAGAAGAAGAAGAAGACGAAGTTAGTATATTTATAGAAGAGAACATTTCACTTTACGCCATATTTTTACCTTATTTTCTAAAGAACCCTCATAAATTCAAATTATATGGGCAATATTTTATTGAGAGTATTGAGAATACAATCAAAGTCTCACATTGGTAAGACATGGAAAAGATCATGTACTTATAAAATGAAAAATATCTTCATTGATATGAGGCTTTTAGGTAGAGCCCAAAAATAAAATCATGAGGGTTTAGGTCCAAAGTGGACAATATCATATCATTATGAAAATATGTGAATCTTATAGGCACTAACAATTTGTATTAGAGTCATGGTCCATATTAATCCATGCACCTTGAACGGAAGTGGAGCTCTCATGTCTAAATAAGAGAACCAGATATCAGACAGGAAGTCTAGTTGGGTCAGGAGCACTGAATAATTGGCAGGAAGTCTAGCTAGATCAAGAGACTAGATAATTGGTAGGAAGTTCAGCTGGGTCAGAAGAACCAGATAGTTGAGGGAGAATCCAATGTGATTCTTCGTTTGAGAGGGAGATTGTACTTATAAGATGAAAAGATATCTCTATTAATAAGACATGGAAAAGATCATGTGTATATAAGATGAAAAGATATTTCCATTGATATGAAATTTTTTAGATAAAACTTAAAAATAAAACCATAAAAACTTAGGTTAAAGTGGACAATATCATACTACTGTAAAAATATATGAATCACACTATCACATTTTACTAGTCCGCTACATTTTTCTTTATTTCTCAAATGGTCCTAATTACTAAGAGTTTCAAAATTATTTGATAATACAATTAAATCGAGCTAGGCTGAATTTAAAATTAACTAAATTAATAAAATAATAATTTTTTTTAGTTTGAATTTGATTCGAACATTTTATAATATTTATTTTGTTTATTTAATTGAACGTATATAAATAAGATCTATGTGAGTTGAATTTTCAATTTGCATCCCACATTTTACCATCTTTACAAAATAATGTTAAAAGGTTTAGAATTATCAAACTGCTCTCCTAAAATGATGACAAGTTTAATATGTAAAATCGAAAGAAATATGTATATGGAGCATTTTAGAAAATAGGATAAATTTGGGATGTGAGAGACAGTTATCCTCTATGAGAAGCAATCTGAAGTGGAGTTTAGTGAATTATTAAAGATTTTTGGGACAAGATTTTATAGGTCTCAATCTACTTGTAAGGAGACACATTCAAGTGGCTACTATACTTCAACATGCCAAAATAAAAGTAAAATAATAAAAGAATTCATTCATTTAGTCTACAAATATCCTCAATAATTATATATATAAATAAATTTTTTATAATGAATATCCTTTTATTGAATCTTTTAGATTGTTGCTCTCGCGGGAAGGCCAAGTGGTTAGCACAAGTAGATATTGTATAATGGATAACAGATCAATTCCCGTACACACGAGGACATTATCTCTCCATACATTAGTTACTAATCTCAAGGATTTAAGACTCATCATGATTTATCTCTCTTACAATAGACTGATAGGGGCCACTAAATTGACGAATTTAAGCCTTTTACACAATAAATTATTGAAGTAGGTTGATAACTATATAGTGTATCCCTATTGATTATGTAAATTATTATGAAAACTCAATCTAATATTGACTCTAAATCTAAAATATTAAAAATTTATTTTTTTTATTTGAATATATATAAATATACAGAGAGAAATTTTATACGCTACCTGATTGTTTGATGTGTACCTGTGCACGATGGCTTTGTGCGCGCCCATGCTTGACTCATTGTCTCGACTACCAACGTCAATCGTCATTTGCATTATAAACAATGTCTGAACCAGTCAAATGCCTGTTGGGACCTTATGCGCCGGCTAGAGGGGGGTGAATAGGTCGCTTT
>JBAMHZ010000117.1:2628921-2644814 GCA_037177395.1 Alpinia galanga
AATTTTAATTAAAATTGTTTTAAACGTAAAAAAAACACAAGTTGAAGTGAGCATTAAAACAGTACTTTTAATTTTAATTAAAATTATTTTGAAATAATACAATTTCGATCGTATCTATACGTCATGGAACACAAGTTGAAGTGAGCATGGTGAGTGGCAATGATAATAAAATACTTAACGGGAGAGAATACAATTCAATCTTTAATCTTCTATTGAGGTACAGTTCGACAATAAATTTTTGAAAAATTTATAAAGACGATCCTCTGTACAAATTTTAGATAGCCTTTCAAGATGGTGAGTGGCAACGATAGTAAAATATTTTATAGGAGAACATAGTTCAATCTTTAATCTTCTATTAAGGTGCAGTTTGACGATAAATTTCTGAAAAATTTATAGAGACGGTCCTCTATACAGATGTTAGATAGCCTTTCAAGAATGACACGACTGTAGATATCAGACTGACTCACTAAAAAAGCTACGAGCACTTCCTTGATTTATCCAGATAGTTAGTGAAGATTCATTAGGGCTTCAACCTCTTTCAACTAGGATGAGATTAGTCGGCTGAAGATTCATATGCCCCGATGTTAAAAAAAAAAAACAAGTTGAAGTGAGCATTTACTGGTGAATTTCATGTGAGATAAATATTTTCATTTTCATTTTCATATTTATTGAAGAATTAGATATTTGTATTTTACTTACATATTTTATCATCATATATTTAGATGAAATTATGAATATATATTAATTTTTAAAGAAAATACAATAAAAAAAATTAAAAATAAAAATTAACAAACTAAATATTAAAAATAATTTATCCTAGCATAATATAATGTAATCAAGTATCCAAATAAAATATAAATATAATTTTATCTGATTGCTTTTATATCCCAATCTGAATTATTGTATTATTTAATCGAATTTAAAAAATATCAAATTTTTTATTGAATTCGGATGAAATTATTATCTTTTTGTTGTTTTTAGATGAATATTTTAAAAATGAATTTTTATCGTTTATTTTTAGAATTAAAAAAATAATTCAATAACCATCTGCGATGAAGTCATTTCAGTTGTAAGTCATGGGATGTGGCCCCTCGTCGCAGTGCACTGCGATCGGAGTAGGAAGTTCTTTTCCACTAGCTCCCGGGTGATACTGCGCCGGAATGGGAAACAACTAAAACCCTAGTCCTTACGCCTCCGGGTTTCTGTTTCGACGGCGAAGAAGCCTTCGCGATCACGGCATATGGGGGCCGGAGCTGGAACGTGAGGCCGTTTCGGGTGGAGGTGAATCGGAGGGGAGTAGATCAAAAAGGGTTTTTTTGTTCGCAGATCGGTAGCGGACTTCACTGTGTCTTGCGAAATCTGGCTTCGGAGGTCGAAGCCAACCGCATTGGGGATTCTGTTCGAGAACAGGTAGATTGCAGCTAAAAAAAAGGGAAAAGATATTGCCCAGGGCGAGGGAAGAAGACAACAAGGTAAAGGGAAGAAAAGGAAAAGAAAAAGAAACAATTGTAGGTTAAGGAGTGGGAGTTTGGTGGAAGTGGAAGGAGCGGAATTTTATAAAGGAACAAGGAGTATTTTAATGGCAGCGAATCTTGAGCTAAATCCCCGACGGAACCGCTCTGGGAAAGCGATTTTTCTCCAAAATAAGGTAAGGTTCTCGCTAAATTGTGATCCGGTCGCGGAGGAAGACGAGATTTTGTTATTATTATCTTGCTGCTGATTACGTTTCTTCCACCCAAATCGCAATTCTGGAGTTTAAAGTTGAGTTTTCTGGAGCTTTTCAATACAGAGGGAAATGGGAGAGAGAGGAACGTGCCCTGTTGTTGTCGCCAGTATCAAACCGCAACTGGACTCGTCAAGGCTTTGCATTTTTTAATGGAGGAGAGAGAGAACCAAGAAGAAAACCAGAGGAGAGAGAGAGAGAGAGAGAGAGAGAGAGAGAGGCGAGCTGGCTGTCTCCCTCGTTGTCATTGGAATAAGCGAGGGTTTCCACCTTTTAAGAAGGTCTTAACCACGCCTTCATCCTCTTTCCCGCAAATCAACACGAGAATTGATGCCATTTGCTTGGAGCTAAGCCAAGCTAAACCGCAGTTTCGACTCTCCAGTCTCCCCTGCCGCAGAGTGAGAAAGCAGATCCAAAGGTGGGAATCTCGCAAAAGGTTGGTGGCGACTTTGAGTTGGAAAAGAAACTGGGTATTCATGGCGGCCGGAAGGAAGAGGACGTGGTGGGGGAGACGGAGGGCGGCGGTGGTCGCCGGGGTGGCGATTGCGGTGGGCGTGTTCCTGGCGTCTCACTGCTATTTCCGGAGGGAGAACATGATCAAGGCCGAGGAAGCGCTGGTGAGTATGTGCGAGGAGCGTGCGAGGATGATCCAGGATCAGTTCGCTGTAAGCGTCAACCATGTGCATGCCCTCGGCATTCTCATCTCCACATTCTACTACCAGAAGCAGCCTCCAGCCCTTGATCAGGTGGGACAAATACAAGTCTCTGTCATTATTCATTTCCATATTTTTGTCAAAATCTTCTTGCGTTTCTCTTGTTGGCTGATCTTTTAGTTCTTTCTTTTCTCCCCCCTCTCTTTTGGAAGCCTAACGATAGAGGCAGAGGTCTCTCCTACTCTTCTCTTGCTCTTCTGTTGTCAGCCATGTTTGATGGTACCTATCTTAGTCCTCTTTTTGTTTATTAACCAGGACATTATTCTTCTGTCTTGCTTCCTTTTGTACTGAAAGACTATGTCCGTTACTTCGCATTGAATGGGCAAAAGTCTCCACCAAATATATGGCTGTTTTGGCTCTATGCATTTCCTGGAGGAGTATTGTGCTTGAGTTTACTTGAATTTGAAACTTTTATTGCAGGAGACATTCACATGCTGCACTGCAGAAAAATTCCTGTGATCCTTGATAAATCTTATACCTGTGATTCTTTGTGTAGAAGTATACTTTACTGTTCCATATTGTTCAAATCTGTTTTCTGTTCTTACCTTCTTGAGTATAAATCTCATATCAGTGATTCTTCTTGTAGGAAGAATACTTTACTTGCCTATATTGGTTAAATCTGTTTTCTGTTACAGCTTCTCGAGCATTGTGCTTGAATTAACTTGAGTTTGATTGCAGGATACGTTTGCGTATTACACTGCTAAAACAGCTTTCGAACGACCTTTGTTAAATGGGGTAGCATACGCTGAGAGAGTTGTTCATTCCCAAAGGGAAACCTTCGAGAGTAGGCAGGGGTGGACCATCATGACCATGAAAAGGGAGCCATCACCCATGCAGGATGAGTATGCTCCAGTAATTTATTCCCAGGAGACTGTATCTCACATTGGTGCACTTGATATGATGTCCGGCGAGGTTTAGCATTTGGCAACTAAGTAATTCTGCTGATACCTTTGTTCCTTTGGCTTTTTTTGATTCCTGCTTCTTTTGCAGGAGGATAGAGAGAACATTTTACGGGCTAGGGCTACTGGGAAAGCTGTTCTTACAAAACCTTTTAGGCTTCTTAAGTCAAACCATCTTGGTGTGGTTTTGACCTTTCCGGTATATTATACCGGGCTTCCTGAGGATGCAACAGTAGAACAACGTGTGCAAGCAACTGCAGGGTGAGATAGTTGGTTATATGTGTACTTATAATTTATTCCACTGCTGTTTCCTTTCGATTTCTATTTCCATCTTCACTTGATGCTATAAAGTAGATTATGATTTGCCTTGTGTGAAAACCTGCCTAACCAAGATGAAATTGCCAAATCTAGGCCATATCAATGATGACATTCATTTTTCCTGAATGGGTTTAGAATTTTGCCTTATCACTCTAAAACAAAAATAAAAAATATATCTAATTTCCCAATAGAATGGATATTTCTAGCAACATAGCCAACTTAGATTTGAACAGTAGGAGGAGATTCAGGTAGCTGCCATATAGTTGGGAAATCCCAGCTAATTGTTGTATTGCATATATCTAAACTTCCCTTTGTCAATCTGTTAATCTTGTATTAGCTATATTCCTTTATCATGTTCTGCTAGATATAACCTATTTTTTATAAGTTTAACTTCAGGTATAAGTCCTTTGCCATCGTTCATCTGGACTTACTTTCTCTTTAGCAGATATCTTGGGGGTGCATTTGATGTAGAGTCACTTGTGGAAAATTTATTGAGGCAACTTGCTGGCAGTCAAGACATTATGGTAAATGTTTATGACATTACCAATGCTACTGAACCCCTGATCATGTATGGACCTCAAAATCCAGAGGGTTATATGCCTCTTTCACATGTCAACATGCTTGATTTTGGAGATCCATTCAGGAAGCACCAGATGCATTGCAGGTTAGATATTACAAATTAGTTTACACATGCCATTCCTTTTTTCCCATGTGTTTCACTCTTTGCTAAAATAATGGAGTCTTGTTCAGGTATAGGGTAAAACCTCCCCTTCCATTGTCGGCTATTACTACCCCATTTGGTATTTTTGTAATCATCATGCTTGGAGGTTACATAGTATTTGCTGCAAAAAATCATTATGACAATGTTAAAGAAGATTGTCGGAAGATGGAAGAGCTAAAAGTTCAAGCAGAGGCTGCAGATGTTGCAAAATCACAGGTATGATATTTCCTTTGGATCATGAAATTCCTCTTTCGTTCATATTTCTAATTTCTTTCTTTTTGCTAAATTGACAGTTTCTTGCAACTGTGTCACATGAGATAAGGACACCTATGAATGGTGTGCTAGGTATCAGTCCTCTTTCATCTGACATTTTCTTGGATTTAGATTATCTGCTAGTGTGTAAACTGACCATTATCAATTCTTTTGGAAGGAATGTTGGACATGCTTTTGGATACTGACCTTAATTTAACTCAGAAGGATTTTGCTCAAACAGCTCAAGTTTGTGGCAGAGCATTAATTTCACTAATCAATGAAGTTCTTGACCGGGCAAAAATTGAAGCTGGCAAGTTAGAAATTGAGGCAGTTCCATTTGATTTGAGGTCAACCCTTGATGATGTGATTTCCTTATTTTCTTCGAAATCAAGAGAGAAGGGCATTGAGGTAAACCCACATCCCTTAGGATAAAGCTATTTTGAGTTATTCTACTCTCCTTTTCCGTGATTTGATGATTTTATCAATGAAATTACTGCTTGCTAATTTCTAATGTGTTGGCTGATTGCAGCTTGCTGTATTTGTATCTGATAAAGTTCCAGAAGTTGTCACTGGTGACCCTGGGAGATTTCGGCAGATAGTAACAAATCTAGTGGGAAATTCAGTTAAAGTAAGTCCATGCATTTTTGTTTTCTGCTTTCTATTATCTTCTAGCATGCTCTGCCACTAAGCCTCGTGGGAACAATTGATCCATCACTTTGCTTATGTCCTGTTCATAATACCTTATATTCTATTGCAGTTTACTGAGAGAGGCCATATATTTGTCCAAGTTCATTTGGCTGAGAACTCAAATTTAGGGATAGATGGAGAAGTTTATGGTGACTTACATGGGGAAACACAAGAAGATAAACTACAAGTTGGTTCCTTTAATACTTTAAGTGGGTTTGAAGCTGCTGATGCTAGAAATAGTTGGGAGAATTTCAAGCTTCTAGTTTCAGATGAAAAATTGTCACCAGAAGTCTCAGGAAGTGAAATGCTGGCTGAGAAAGCTGAGGAAAATGTCACTCTCATTGTCAGTGTTGAAGATACAGGCATAGGGATCCCATTACGAGCCCAGGATCGTGTCTTCACACCTTTCATGCAAGCTGACAGTTCGACTTCCAGAAACTATGGAGGAACTGGTATTGGCTTGAGCATTACTAAATGTCTGGTTGAATTGATGGGAGGAGAAATTAGTTTCATCAGCCAACCAAATCTTGGAAGTACATTTACCTTTAGTGCTGTTGTCAAAAGATGCAATAAAGAAGCAAGTACAGATACAAAGAGAACTCCTTTTGAGGCTTTACCTTCTGGGTTCAAGGGAATGAAAGCTTTTCTAATTGATGGTAAACCAGTTAGAAGTACTGTGACAAAGTACCATTTGAAGAGGCTGGGCTTAGCTGTTGACATTTCAAGAACAGTCAAGTTGGCACTAATCTCCTTGGCTAGACGTAATGGCAGTCTAAAAACTGGGTATGCACCAATATATGTTTTTCTGCTCGCTATTGAAGGATTTACTTTTCAATGTGAAGGTGTACTAGTACTGCTTCTGATTTCTTGATTCAATATTGTGGAAAGGCATGTCCTTGATCTAGCTGCTACTGCATGAATAAAATGATCTAGCCGTCTCTTTATTAGCTGCTACAACATGAAATAATGATCTAGCTGTCTCTTTATCAACTTTGGCACGAACCAAATCATGTGGGATTGTGTCATGCCTTATTTGCATGTTACATTTTTATATGCCATCATCAACATTTATATAAATCAACATTGTAATCTTGCTTCCATCTGTTGACCAATTTAGATTGATAGTCTGCCTCACCTACAGTTGTTCAAGGAAGACCTATGTATATATATATTTTAGTGTGTCATAACCAACGATTGCGATACTGAGCCATGTTGGTCGGCATGGATAGAATTTACCGTTTCACTAGTTGACCGACACTGAAATTATTTTGACATTGGCATTGAAGGAGCCACAAGATGAAAGTGGCCTTGTGGAGGCCTCTAAGAGGTCGCCACAACCTTGCTGTGGCTTCGCAAAGGCCTCCGTTAGGTTACGAGGTGGTTGTAACCTTGCGTGGCCAAGTCTGACTTTTTGTTAATTAAATTTTCTTTCCTAGTTTAGGTTCCTTTCTTTTATCCTATCTTTTTAGGATATATATAGGATTTAGAGTTTAGTATTTAAGGCAATTAATTTTTTTCCTCATTTATTTATTTTTATTTTTTTTGACATTTATTCATTTCCTTCCGGTAATTTCTTTCTCTCTTTTATTTGTTTCTTTTCCTCTTCCATCCAATTACAAAATAAACTAACACAGATTAAGGATCCATACATAGACTAAGGATGGAAAAACATTTATAGCAATTAAATACTAATAAATTTTTTAATTAATATATTTTTTATTTAAAAAAAGTACTGAAACCATATTGGCATAATACGATACGGTATTGAAATCGTATTGTTTTGATCATAAACTGAATCAAAATTTTAAACCTTGGTCACAAGCATCTAGATAAGATAAGTGACTTGCTAACCTATCAAGCACAAATACTGACCCAAAATGCTTACCTTCAAGATTGTAGTAGCTTAATCATGAAACTTTAAGCTCCCTTTATTAGCCAACACTTCACCTTGTAGCACTATGGCACTATGCTAGGGTGTCAAGATCTTCCATACATTAGGCTTGGCATTTCCATTAAGATTCAAAATCCAACTCGTTGCCTGAAATTATCCCTAATTGACGTGTAGTGGCTCCGCTATCATACGAGTTACCCTTTCCAGACACTTTATCTTGCTTAGGATTAGGTTTGCTTTCATATCTTTTATCTGCATAGCTCACTATTTGAACCTTCGCTCAACCATCAAAACTACTAAAAATTCTGCATTTGCCCATAGTTTAACATGTGGGACTAGACTATAAAGTGTCATTGTAACCATCTGGCTTATGTACTTTTCTGATTTATTTGCATAAACACTTTCTATTATTATAATTTTGTTAACATGTCTTTGTCTTACACCTCAATTGTCATTTTGATAAATTCTTCCTTTTTCCTGTGATTAATGTGTCCAGGAGACAACCATATCTTATATTTGTTGAAAAGGACTCATGGTACACTGGTATGGATGTTCACCTGCACGATCAGCTGTTGTTGCTCAAGCAGAATGGTTGCATTCTAGAACTGCCAAAGGTTATACTTTTGGTAGCCCGTGAACCTGAGAAAGCAAAAACTTGTTCCTTCATCGATACTGTGATCGTGAAACCTCTCAGAGCGAGCACTGTGGCAGCATGCCTTCAGCAAGTGCTTGGCATAGAAAAGCCACAAAAGCAGATGTCGAATGGTTCAGCTAATCTGCATACCTTACTAGCAGGGAAGAACATATTGGTGGTCGATGACAACAAGGTAAATCTTAGAGTTGCTGCAGGCATCCTGAAGAAATATGGGGCTAGGGTGGAATGTGCTGAAAGTGGGAAAGATGCCATTTCCCACCTTCAACTTCCTCATAAGTTTGATGCTTGTCTCATGGATGTTCAGATGCCTGAAATGGATGGGTAAGGACCCAAATTTTATTTTTCACTTGATGGCTTTTATTTCTTGAACTAATAACTTCTAGACTATCTTTTAAGCTTTGTGTTTACTCATACCTACATAGTGAGTTCATATGGACAATGTTAACTGGCTATGCTGTAATGCATCACCCTTATCTGATAGGTCCCCAGAGGCAGAAAATTGTTAAATGTGTATCTGCAGATCAAAGCTAGATTATGACCCACCAAAAAAAAAAATCATTTCTTGTATATTTGACGATATCAACAATCCTATAATGCATTACGATTTATATCTTATAAACCCCTGGAGGCAAACTTGTGATTAGACAACAGAACAAAGCTAGATAAAAATCCACTAATGAGCTCACGTAGAGGTTTATTTTACAGATTTGAAGCAACTAAGCTTATACGGTTGGTAGAAAGCATGGCGAATGAACGTTGCAGGAATGAAGGGGCCTCTATATACAGGGAGGAATCTATGACGGCTGAGTGGCACCTGCCTATTCTTGCCATGACTGCTGATGTGATCCAAGCAACATATGAGAAGTGCATGAAATCTGGAATGGATGGATATGTCTCTAAGCCTTTTGAGGAGCAACAACTTTATCAAGCAGTTGCTAAGTTCTTGGTACCAAATTCCAATTTGGATTCATGACAAGTATTTTTCTACTTGAAGATCTCTTATGTGGGCATTGTGGATGCAACAAGATGGTGTTAGTGTCGATAGTGGTTCAGAACAACCTTAGAAAGGATACATTGTACAAAAGAGTATGATGGGCTCTGCAAAATGTTGACCATTTCAGCTCTCGGTGGGCAGTAAATGTTTGCAATTTCTTTCTCACTTTCTCCTTTCTCATTCTTTGAAAGAAATGTATAATTTTGTCTCTTCCAATTTTGTGATAAAGTCAAGACATTCCTTGTATAGCAATTGTGTTTGACTTCGTTCAGCTGATTGAGAGTTGAGATGCACAGGTTGTGACGGTTACTATTATTTTTTGCTTGAATGGAACAAGAAACATTGCATTAAACTCCTTCACCTTAAAGAGAATTTTTAGGCTTTTGAAATTGTTGAGTAGATAATTGCTCCTCCAGTTTTTGATCTCTTGAGCTTATCACTAAATACTGAGATTTGCTCCTTAAAAGCAAGTTGTTAACATCTTAAACCAGGTTTGGCTTGTTGGATCATTCAATTTTCATCCTAGGTTCTCAGCATGACAAAAACAAATGAAATGACTTTAGTGTCAGTCATTTTTGGTTTTATTTTCTTGCTTTGTAGAATGAGAAGCTAGTGACAGTATCCAAAGTGAATCATCTAAAAGGGGATTTGAATCATCAAAAGAAGCAATTACAGCAATACTCCTGGTAAGCACAACTTTACTTCTGGAAATAGCTTCACTTATGAATTTAAATTTGCATTTTTTTCATGAATCTCGGAGGATTATGATGAGATGTTTTTTGTTATCTAGAAGTGAAAAAAAAAGTGATGCACATTTCTCTTGGAATTGATTATTTTCAGTTGTGGATGGATGCAACTGAGCTCTACTGGTCTAGCTGGAGTTCTTCTAACAGAATTCTCCTTGTTCGACATAGAGGTATACTCTTCGACATACCAAATGTAGCATCACAATTTTTTAAGCTGAATGCTTTTTCCCCCTTAAACAAGAAGAAGCCCTATGAACTTTGATGAATCACCTGACATTATATTCAACCATAAATCGTGATTTTGTTATATTTTATAAATCCATAAATCCATATCAACCTTCCACTCAACCATGATGTAAGACTTAGTATACCTGACCATCGCCTTTATGGTAATAAATTTAGCCCCATAAACCTTTGTCCTGAATTCTGCACTAGATGCTCTATATCAATCTTGTAGTTCGGATTAGATATTACAACATATGAATCCAAAAATTTAGTAGAATGGAAGAAATCATCCTAAAACCTATGATTTATGATGAATGCTATAGTTTGAGTTATAGGGTACCAGCTTCTAATCTACCTCCAGTTTCTCTTCATAAAATAAAAAAAATATCACAAAGCCCATCCAATCCCACCTAATTGTTAATAATAAATGTTTCTCACTTCACAATAGGTTTCAAATTCTAGAAATGTGTTAATTCAATGTTAAAGCTCCTCAACATCTCAATCTGATATACTATTGTGATCATGTAGAAAGAAAGTAAACATCCTATTGATGTTGGTGCTTTCTAAGTTTGTAAATTAGGAAATAAATAAATTTGGTCATTCCTTGTGTATTACTCATTGAGTTTAGAAAATTCAATCATGCTGAAAGCAAGTTAGCTACTGCATTACCCTAGCCGTTGTGAACAAATTTTTTTTTTATAATCTCCTCAAAATTAATTACTGAAAAGCACCAAATGCATGATCCCATGCTTTTATAAACCCCTGTATTTTGTTATCTCATTAGACCAGCAATTAGCTCATAAGGACCTCAGAAGATGAATAAGAGGATGAGATCAGAGGAGCAAGGCCCTTTTACCTTCCCTGGAAATCCAACTCATTTCAGTGGCTCATTCCGAGAGAACATCGAAACCTTACTTAAGTTTGGGCACCGTGAAGCTTGTTTACTTGGACATGGAGATCAACTGCAGTGCCATTCATTTCAACTCCAACTCCATCAGCATAGTACTAAACTTCTCGTCTTAGAAGAGGATGTCAAAGAGCCAGCCTCTCAAAGTTGTCATTACTGTCATTTTGTCGGTAAGATCTATGTTTTCGTAAATGTAACCGAGTAGCCAATTAGTATGCTCTAAATTATTTGTGCAGGTTGGGGCCACCACATCATTTGTAGCAAGAGGTTTCACTTTGTGTTGCCTTCATCAGCAGTGCTTCAAGCTATGAGCCATCATGTTGCTAGAGACTGGCTAAAGAAAGATAAATCAGAATCAGCGAAACTGTCAAAGACAAATCACATCTTGATGCATGGGGTCATTCACTCAAATGGTTTTGGACACTTGGTAGAGATCAATAATGGCTTTCAAGGTGGTTCTCATTTCATTTCTGGCCGCCAAATTATGGACTTGTGGGACAGGATTTGCACAGCATTGCAAGTTAGGTGTGTTTTTTCTTCTCTTTTTTCTTTAGGAAATTCTTTTGGAGAATTCATTGGTGTTCTTGAAAATTTGAAGAAAGGTGAGCTTGATCGATGTTGCGATGAAGGGGGAAATGGAGTTGAGATTAGTCCATGGTATCGCCTACGGTGAGCCCTGGTTTGGCAAGTGGGGATACAGATTTGGCTGCGGAAGCTGTGGTGTTGCCCAAGAGGTTTACCAACATTCTCTACGAGTGCTACGGGACCTTCCTCTTTGTTGCCTCTCGAGTCATCGTTTGATCTCGACCATCATTGTGAAATATCAGTCATTCTCTGAGCAGATCTTGTCGACTTTGAGCGATCTGTTCAGGTTCATGATTGATTTGCAATGCTCAAGTTTTACAAGGTCAGTATCGTTTGTTCAGATGTTACTATATCGAAAGGCCACACTGCACAAAAGTGCTGTTATTGTAAATGTTACTGAAAAATGTTGTTTCTTGTAGTGCCAAGACATGCCTTCCTCCAAAATGTGCTCGACACGCCGTGGACTACTACCGCCAAGAGGCCATGACTGCAACTCCACCGTGCCGATGGTCTGTACAAAGAGTTGCAATGGCAGCGCGAGTGATTGTCGAAAAGCTCAAGAACTCTGAGCTCCAATGGGTCACTAGGCAGGCTATCAGAGATACAGCCCGAGCATATGTGGGTGACACTGGCTTGCTAGACTATGTTCTGAAAACGCTGGGAGATCGGGTTTTTGCAGGTTACATTGTGCGTCGCAAAGTGAACCCAATCACCCGAGTGCTCGAGTACCGCTTGGAGGACATCTCAAGGACAAGGGATCAGTGCAAGAACAGATTCCAAGTGCGGATCATGAGCGACTTGTCGTGCTTGTACAGGCATATACTCAACACAATTCCGAAGGAAGCGAAAGTTGTTCTAAATGCTAAGCAGCTGGTTAAAGACTTCGAAGGTGAATTGCGAGCTGAAGATTTGATTGTGGGAGATGTAAAACACCATATCAAAGGGGGGATTCATGAAGGTGACAATGTGTTTAGCATTGTGGATTGGGACACAGTTGCGATGAAAGCGAGAAGTGTTATCGACATTAAGCACTTGGTTAAAGAACTCGAAGTTGAATCGCGCACCGAAGATTTGGGTGTGGAAGACGCAAGAAGCAATATCAAACTGGAGATTCATGAATGTGACACAATTATGCTGGAAGCGAGAAGTGTTCTTGATGCTAAGCACTCGGTTAAAGACGATGAAGTCGAATTGCATATCGAAGATTTGATTGTTGTAGATGAAAAAGGAAATATCACAAGGGAAATTTGCGAAGGTGCCAATGAGATTGGCATTGTGGATTGTGAGGGGTGTGGTGTTAAGGAGGATGATGGAGAAAGGATGATATGTTGCAACATTTGCGAAGTTTGGGAGCATACGATGTGTGTGGGAATCGTCGACGAGGAAGAAGCTCCTAGTGTGTTCATTTGTGGCAGATGTGAGAACAAAATGCTTGCTTGGCAAACCATACAAGTGATGTTATGAAGTGTCGAGTGTTCATTTCATATGGATGGAGGGACGACGAAGATCAACAAAGAATATTTATTAAAAAAAATAGATGAAAAAGAGGAGAATTCAACTGAAAATATTATTTTATATTTTTCATGAATTTAACATTAATCCTTCCTCTGTTGCTATGAAGTTTTGAGTGTTCATTTCTTGCAGCAAAAGGTGATATGTTCGCTCTTAGTGTCTCCGTCAGTCGGTCCCACAGCCCGCACGAGGGAGGTAAATTCACGGGGAAGCTATATCCCTTGAACGATTGGTCAGAGCAGAGGAAGATAGTGGAACCCGGAGAAAGATTTTAGACATCCTCCAAAATCGATCCCTGTCTACTTACAGCAATTCACACTGCTCTAGCCAACCGTCTATCCTGTGGAGGACTTGAGTGTTCATTTCGTATGGATGGATAGACGAAAATCAACAAAGAATATTTATTTTAAAAAAAATAAGATGAAAAAGAGGAGAATTCAATTGAAAAATTATTTTTTTTATATATATTTTTATGAATTTAACATTAACCTTTCCTTTTATTTAAAATTACATTAATTTTCATTTTTTCTATCTCTATTAAATATCACTAAATTAAAATTTCTATTTATATTATTTTTATTAAAATCTAATTTTTCTTATTATATAATTAATTTTGGGCGACAGAGAGAAGTGATTAACTCATTGGATAAAGAAACAAAATTATATAGTTTTATTTTTTAAAATAAAATTATAAAATATTGATGATTGAGAAATATCACTTAGATATAAAATACTTATTTAAAATAATTAAAGATAAATCATAATGAAATCACGATTAGAGATTAATTAGCTTACAAATGCAAATGCAAATCCAAACTCAAATTATTGTTGCCACTCGATTCAATGCGCTTCGGAGAAGTTAAGGAAGAAGACAGGCCGCGGCCGCCGCCTTTCTCTGGTTGACGAAGAGGCGGCGCTAGGTGGTGGTCGCGCCGGGGGAAATGCAGCGCCGGTACGGTCCATGGCAACGACGAGGCTGCGGTGGCGTAGAGGGAGCGGAGTCCGCCGGCGCCGGCTTTCCAGGACAAAGGAGGCCAGAAGTGGTGGGAGCAGGCGGCGGCGGAGGCAGGGTGGCGGAAATGGAGGTACTGCGCCCGCTTGGCGCGGCGGCGCTCGCGCTTGTGCGCGTTCTGATGGCCGCCGAGCGCCTGCGAGGTCTGGAACTTGCGGCCGCAGTAGTGGCACTCGAACTTGCCCCCGCCGCCGCCGCCGCCGCCGCCGTGGTTCGATGGCCTGGCCTCGCCTACGGCAGGGAAGTCGATGCCGAAGAGCCGCACGGCGGCGGATGTGGCGCCGGCTGCCTCCGCTGGCGGTGGGGTCGGGGGGAGGAAAGGCAGCTTGGAGAAGGCGTCGACGGTAGTTGCCTTCATCGAGTCCCGTGGCGATGTCGGCGGCCGCCTGGACGTCTCTTGCTCGACCATGGCACCGAGTTCTTGTAGTGAAATATATCATTCATCAGATCTATTTATGCCCCCTTTTTTTTTTCTTTATTAATTAAAATTTGTTTAATTGTAAAAATAAAAATAAAATTGATGTTGGTTTTACCTACGAATACAACTTAAACGAAGATCCCTTTCACGTACAATTCGATGATCGACGATTAATACTATACAATATCTCTTTTAACAAAGATCTTCAAATGCATGAACTCGAGTATTGATCCGATACCAGATCAATGAATGAGCTTAACTTTATGCTGTGTTGGAGCGATGCACGAATGGTTGATAACAGAGTTACTCGTTCGTTGGGTTCGACGATAATACAAATCAACAGATAAATTGTCTTTTAGCTTTTAGGACATACTCGATTGGTAAATACACAAAGGTAATTTTTAAGTGGACAAAGATCAATTTCTAGAAAGGTCATAACTCTGGACCATCGATCGACCCTCTCTTTTGCATTTGTCATACTTAAATTTTTGATTTATTTCCCTCCTCGATAGAGGCAGCTGAGGGGGGCCGCTAACGTGGCTGTTCCACATTTAACAAATAAATTATCTTTCGAGTGTGGATTCTTAGCAGGTCAACGGACAAACTATCTTTCGGGTATGAATTCCTTCTCTTGAGCTGAGTTATAGTGATTGATTCCTATTTTCTATAGGTAAATAAATGAATTAGGAGATGTTTTGAGTATTGAAAATACAATTAAAGTTTCACATTGGTAAAATATAGAAAAGATCATGTACTTATAAGATTGAAAAGATATCTTCATTGGTATGAGACATTTTGGGTAAAGTCCAAAAATAAAACTATAAGAGCTTAGGCCCAAAGTGGACAATATCATACCATTATGGAGATATGTGAATCTTATAGACACTAACACGGACGCCATCGTCAGAGGGTGGGGGACGACGAAATGTGGAGTCGGGCATTTAAATAAGCGCCTCGGTGAGCCCGGGTAGGAAATTTAGATCCATTTCGAAATCGACCCTTACTCTCCTTATAACAATTCGCACTGTGCTAGCCAACCGTTCGTCTATGAACAAGTAGGTTGTATAATGTGTTTGCAGATGTTATGCGGATTGCACACATATATGGTACGATGTCATTCATATGCAATCCATTTATGACATCTAGTGTAAAACGAGCTTATATTTACCACATATAAAATTTCAAATTAATAGGTATCAGCAATCAATATAAAGAAACTTTACATCCAGAACTATTAAATTAGTCATTGTATAAAATTTAAAATCTCAGATAAATTTGGTGAGTGAATCAAGCATCAAGCTCAATGTGGATGCATAAATCCACGAAGGTGACACAATCATTTTGCATAATGACCATGCCAAACCGGCATCATCACAATTAGAAAGCCATGTGTCTGTTATATTACTCATAACAGTTGTATTTCATAGCAACCTAGACTGACATGAAGTCATTTTAAACTAAGAAACTGATTCAAGTCAATTCATCATATTTGTTGAATAATTTCTTGACTTGTATTTGCCATCAATCAATTCCCTTGAGTTAGGGACAATAGATTATCCATTAGTTTTCATGGATATATGGTTAAGATCAAAAATAGAATTGCATTCATCAACCAATTAAAGAGGCACATGCACT
>JBAMHZ010000117.1:2662911-2677305 GCA_037177395.1 Alpinia galanga
GTTGAGAGGGCCCTGCTTGTCTCTCAGTTGGGGAGATCTTGTGAGGGAGATGGCTCTATGGCTAAAATAGCTGTCTTGGAGATTGGAGAAGAAGTCATTTTTCTTTTTACAGGACCCTTCTTCTCAGCCGGTTTCTTTTGAGCTGCCGTCCCTTTCTTTTTCAGTGGGCTCTTCTTGACAGCTTGTTCTTCTGCACCTTCTAGCGCCTTTATCATGACCTTTTGCATCAAGTTATCTGTTGTTTGTATAAATTAGAAAGAAAAAACATAAAACAACATAGAAGGAAGAATTTGATGGAAATTGCATACCTATGAGAACAGCATCATTCGGCATGGAAGGCAATAGGTGGAAGTAACCCAAAAGATGATCTTCAATGAGCATATTGGTGTTGTATTAGTTGTTCAAAAGAAGCTCCCTCACATAAGAAAAAGCGCATTTCACTCGACTTTCCTAAAAGCAGGGAAGTTTGGGGAGTTCGGTACACCAGTATAGGAAATGAGACAAAGGAGAGGGAAGCTCAACAAAAAAGTATTGATCCTTCCATCATTGTTGGAAGAAGGCATTCCCTTCAAGAATTGGCAATTTGGCCTACTCGAGAAGTAGAATATCCCATAATCAATAATTTTCAACTGAAACAGGCTATGAAAGAGAAGAAGAGAAAGGGGAATTTCCAAATGGCCGAAGACGATAATAGTCCCTGCCAGAATACGGAAGGAGTTAGACGCTAATTGGTTCACAGCTATCTTGAAAAAATCCATTATGTCAAGATAAGCCTGAGGGACTAGAAGGTGGAGGCCGCTTGTTAGTTGATACCAAAATAAACAATATTGATTGGGAGGAGGAAGGTGCGGCCTCTGATTCAGGAGGGCATAGAAACATTTAATACTCTTCTTGATGTATAACCTCTTTTGGACATAAAAAGGATGATTTTTATCTACCCTAGAGGGTGTGGTCTCATACCATGGAGTACGAGTGGAAACCCTAGGGTTCGTTGCACAGGTGGAAGCCATTGAAGTTAATAGTAAGCAAACTATATTGGTGAAGAGTTGGAAGTTAGATGAGAATATTGTACCGTTCAAAAGGAGCGAAGAATCACAGCGGAAAGCTAGGGAGGTAGCAAAGAAGGTAGTCGAGAAAAGAGGGAAGTATCAGAAGTTTGAAACAGTCGGAAAAACGAGCAGTCGGGACAGAAAGATCAACTGTCTCAAGCGGGGTGTTTATAACCGTACCCCGTAAAAGGGTCGGGCCTAAAGTGACATTTAAAAGACCGTGCATATCTGATAAAGGTAAGCCCATTTAGCAATCAGTGAAATAGTGGAGATATGATTTCCTTCCTCTCTCCCCAAGGTAAGGATATAAGGTTTAATGAAATGAAAATATTAACAAAGTCAAACTATGTATTCAGTGTGACTATTTTGAGGGGGTGACTAATGATACAACTATATTTTCATTTCATAAATATAAAATGGAAAAAAAGAAAAATGGTCAAATAAAGTCAACAGGACAATCTCGAATGTTTGAGACTATGAGAAGAAAGGCCAAGTCAAATGAGAGTGGCTCGATTAAAAATATAGTTATCGAGCCAAGTCAGATTTGACTTAGCTCAGGAAAGGTCAATCGAGCCGAGATCAAATGACTTAATAGTCAGGCAAATCCCCAAGCCAGGGTCAAATGGCTCGGCAGTAAGGCAAATCTCCGAGTCAGGGTCAAACAACTCTGTAGTCAAGTAAATTCCTGAGATGAAGTAGAATGGCTCGGTGTCACAGGGAAGCTCATGTCCATTTCAGAAAGGGGCCCCAAAGAAGATTCCTTTCTAAAAGTTATTAAAGGCTTACGCTTACGAGATTGTTGAGAGTTAAAGGGGACCACCACCCATGATAACAGCTAAAAGGAGATGCCTTATACCACAACAAAAAAGATACTTTTCTCTAACGGCCTAACAAGGACATTGTGTTGTGCCACCTGTCATTGCTACAATGACTTCATTTCATCAGACGCCTCCTGGTTAGAGAAGAGGAGGAGATCGTGGGAGAAAAAAGGCAGGAAAAAGATTCCTCCTCACAGGTATAAGAATGAAGGAGAGACACATATGCAGGGGTTGGAATGTTACTGCTCACTATTTTGCTTTTCTAATTCTGGATTTCTTTTGAGTCTTCTTCTTTCACTTCCACTTACAAGCTTTAACTTAGGTATTGAAGGCCGTTAGCCGTGAAACTGGCAGCTGTCTGACTTAGTGTTAACTTTAGTATGAAAGATAACCAAAGAAGACCTCTTTTACTGCTACAGCTTGGAGAGAATCCGTACTCATGTCATCATCTCAGAGGATCCAAAAATCTAAGCCGCATCAGATGCTTTACACAATTCATCCGTGAGCACCCGTGAGCATCTTTCTTATCTAACGTTCGATCCCCTTGGGTTCAAAAATTGAGCTAAGTGTACAAGCGATTGAATGATGGTGGATAACGAAGGTGCTCATGAATGCTCATGAATGAATTGTGTAAGACAATATTTCTCTCTTTATATATATAAAAATCAAAATTATGATATTACCTCATCATATTAACTTTAATGGAAGAAGATGAGTATAAAAATAGATTAATATTACATCTTAAATTTGAAAAAAAATATATATTTATATTTGTGATTGAAATATGTTTTTCAACCTTTCGCATGGGCTACCTATATATTTTATTTTAAATGAATCAAAATTAATATAGTTCTACTTATCGTTTTCTTATCATATGTGAACTAGATGTTGGATTGAGTCATGTAATATTTGACTTGGTCTCATTGTATCAATCAAACCGATTTCATCATATTATGGATCCCATGTTGAGATCTTATTTTTATTTTGTAAGTGTTTTATTACATCAAATTAATATTTGAAACATGCACATCAATAATGTAACCTCCTTCAAAGACAAACGACTTCTTTATAGTCCAACACCTGATTACGTCCACTAAAATATGACTCGACACAACTATAGACATTAAAATGATTAGTAAATCAAGAGCCATGGTAACTATAGGATATATAATGGCAGACTATCGGGGATCCCTTTTCATGCATTTAACATTTGGATCCTGATTTCTCCCTTCCTTAATGGAGTCAGCTAAGGTGAAGTCGCTAATATGGCGGTTTCATATTTTATAAGATATATAGTCTTTATGAGGCTTATAAAATATTGGGGATGTAGCTCAAATGGTAGAGCGCGCATGCGAGAGGCACGGGGTTCGATCCCCCGCATCTCCAATTATTTTGTCGGTTATTATTTTTTTTCATTCCTTACGTGTCGCCTAATCAGAGAGTCCACCAGTTCGGCCCGGTTCAATTTACCTTCCGGGTTCCGGGCGAAACGAAACCCTAACCTTATTTTGCTCGTGCCTGTATATATATCGCCCATCTCATCTGCTTACCCCGTTAGCTCCGCCGCAATGAGGTGTTTTTCTCCTTATCGGTTTATTGTTTCTCTCCTTTCTATTGATCTGCACCTTTTGATTGAATTTCTCAGTTTCCACCTTTATTATTGATTTTTTGTTTCTTTTTTCGGCCGATCTAAAGTTTCTGATAGCCATGCTTCTTGTCCTTGCCTATTTTTCTATTTTATGTTTGATTTTCTGTATCTCATAGAACGATCTATACCTTTGCTAGTCGCTCTTCAAATCTTTGTTTATTTTCTGAATTTTTTAATTTGATTCTGCTATCCTTCTTTGAACGATCTACAGTTTTTGGTGTTTGAATCATTCAATTGTGTTGTTACTTTTCGGTTTACTTTGGAGACATGTTTGGGTCCTTTCTTTCTTGATTAACTTGGGGCTGAGTTGTTGATAATGTATAATCGAATTTGACTTGACTTGAAAGATATATTTAAGCATAGTGAATTTCAATTTCAATTTTATTTTTATTTGAATTTACGAACCAATATATTCTTACATTATCTCGAGGTCCATCTGATTTCTCTGTTTCAATATTATGGTTACATTTTTTTATGTTACCTTTTGTGGTTTTTTTTTCTGTTTTTTTTCCTCTGGATCACAATAATGATTTTTTTTCACATAATTTTGATGACCAGTGGGATTTTCTCATTGGCATAACTCCATCTGATATCTTCGACACGCGTTGTTTATTTGATTATTGATTTGCGATCAACTCTAATTTATTTTTAATATTCTTTTGTTTATTAAAATTTTAGACAAATCTATTGAAGATAAAATCACTTAAAACCCTAAAGAAAAAGCAGTTGCTTGTTGGTATTCTTTTAAACAAGCTTCACGTTCACTTTAGGTATATCATACTCATTGTTATTGGGTGAATCTTTGCAGATTATTTTTTTCATTGCATAAGGTTCAAGAAATAATGAGACATTAATTTTGGTAAATTATATGAAACATTGCACTTAGAATTATTATCCATGTGGATATTTTATTTTGCATTGATATAATTGATGAAAAATAACTATTCATCACACTAGTTTTGTTGTTAATGAACTGGAAAAAATTAAATTATGGTATAAATGTAGTAAATTTTGGATGATATTCATAATAATTTTCAGATATAATTGGTTCGAGTTGTTGATGTATCACTAATCTCTGCCCTTTTTCCTCAATTTGAAAGATCTACTGAATCAGAGTGACTATGAAGATTGTTTTTTTTTTCCTTTATTTTTTTGAATTCGAAATTGATAACCAATATGATAGTTGTATTATCTTGAGCACCATCTGATCCCTCTGTTTCAATATGAAGTTTCTATTTGCTTGTAATTTATTATCTTGGCTCTGGATCAGTTATTTTCTTATAATTTGTTGACAGGTATCCATCTGTTCTCTTCTACCCAGCTTTGTTTATTTGATTATGAACTGGCGATTTAATCTTAATTTACTTTTATTATTATTATTATTATTTGTTTTATTAAAATTTTAGACAAAGCATTGTTCTTTATGATGGTACATTTTAGACAATATCGCTCAACATCCTAAAGAAAAAGCAGTTGCTTGTGGGTATTCCCCTAAACGAGATTCATGTTCACTTTAGGCATATCAGGCTCATTGTTATTTTGTGAACCTTTGCAGATTATTTTTTTTCCATGGCATTTGTAGTTTTAAATTATCTAACATTTTCCTTTTTAAAGGAACAAAATGATTATTTAAGTTTCTCTCTTTGTATACTTTTTAAGCGTTATCGTTTTTGCATTCATAGGAATCATAAATGGGGCGTGCTGACAATGACTCATTGGTTCATGCCTCAAATACAAGAGCGTGCTTGTGCCGACCTGAGTTGGACCCCTGGCGACCGGTGCCTATGCCCAAGCAAATTGGGCATGTGAATCGATTATTAAAAAAACAAAAAATTGAAAAAATAATCAAAAATTAAAACAAAATTATAATAAGAAACTTAAAATAAAAATTTTATTGATTGAAAAAATTAATATTTATAAACTCTAGTATAAAATATAATATTTATATTTGTGAAAAATGTTGGGTAAAAATTAAAAGATGATTTTTATTATTGGTTTAGATGCTTTTTTAAAAATAAAATTGGGAAAACAATGTTTTTTATTTTTATTTTTATTTTTCATTTTGAAAATATCTTTATTTAAAGATTGGTTCAGCAATTACAATATATTCTCTTTATTAATTTAATTAAAAAAATTTAAATTAATTGTCAAAATTATTTTAAACCCATCATGTTATAGCTGATATAATAATTAGGATATAACTTCTAAAAAATTATAACAGAATATGCATTATTTTAGTTTTTTTATAAAATAAATTGCTTATTTGAAAATAAAAAAAGATAATAAGGAAATTTGTATTGCAAAAGATTTATATTTATGATCTAGGACTTATTAGTCTTTGTTTTTAAATCTAATATTGAAATCATCCTTTGTTTTATAGTTGCTTAATCTTCTATTTTTTCCCATCATTTTAATATATTTAGGATTTCATTATTTTTAAATTAACTATATGAATCAACTCAAAGTTTAAAAAAAATATATGTCGTATTGGAGATGAATATTTGAGATTTCCTTACAACTAAAACTTATAGAAAAACATTATGACTTGGGGTGATTATAAAGCTCACAGTAGATTAAAATATTTAACTTAATGCTCGACAGTCCTAGAGCTTAGTTGGGCACGACTACAATCCGGCCCAACTTGGGTTGCCCAACCCAACCAGTAGCCTCACCCAATTCCAGCGGCCAGATGGATCGATTCCGGCATTGGAATTTGCTGATTGTGCAACATGCCAAGTCAGTGAGTATTCCATTCCAATTCAAGTTCTCATTTGTTGCCAGTTGTTCCATTTCAAATTTGCGCCCTAAAATTGAGGAATCCTAACTCTCAGTGGCTGCAGCCCCCAAATCACAACGGTAACCTTATCGCCGCTCCTAATACTAAATCCTCTTTGAATTTGCTAGTTTTGGACTAAATTGATGTTGCAATTGATTGCTTCCATCTCTGATTGCTGAGGCGATATCAAAGTGTTTATGCATGAGATTCAATCCATCCTTCGGCCTTCGTCGTCGACTGCGATCCCAGAGGTGCTCTTATTTTTCTTCTCCTTCTCCTTCCCTCTATGCCATCTGATTTTTTTGGTTTTAAAGCTCTAGATCGGTAGGCTTTTTTTTTTCTTTTCTTTTATGAATTTAGATTGCATGCCACTCTTTTGATCGCATTCCGCTGGTCAGCTAACATCGTTGGATTCAACACGATTCGTCTCGCTGCTGCTCCTGTTGCTTCCCTCCACTGATGCTGAGTTTGCTCCCGAGTTGCAGAAGATCACAAGCGTCTTGATGCACAATCTGGAGTTCATCAAATTCTGAAATCCTGAGTGAAAATATCGCTTTCCACTTCCATCACCGACCGATCCAGACAATCCCGTCCTCCACCAGGACGGCGTCGTCCTTCCAACAAATTGAGAGCACGGTTTCTTTCTTCTTCTTTTTTTTCCCAAAAAGAGAGAAAACATCCTTGACATTTTGGGCTCAGGAATTTGGTTGCTCATCTGTAGAGTAAGAATCTATGACACTTCAGATCTAGGTTTTTGAAGAAAAAAAACAAGCATTATTGTCGAAAATTAGGTTTTCAGTACCTTGTAACTTTTCTTGGTGGTATTGGAGTCGCTCGACACTATTTCTTGATTGAACTTACCCTTTTTCTTTAAGGAATGAGAGTCGTTAAACAATACATTTTTTTGGCCAAGGTTTAAATTAAGTTTCTTTTTTCTTTTTTGGTGTGCGCGTTAAATAAGTGCTGTTGTACACATTTATCCATGCTGAATGAGTTTCCAAAATCTACTACTTTGGCTTTGGAATCATGGGAAAATTTTGGTGCTATTTTTCGTTTCCATCTTAACTTATTAATTGTGGGTTTTAATTCTATTATTGGAGCTTACTTTTATGATTGACCAGGGATTCTGAAGCTAATAGGTAGGAGCAGGAATTGTGAAACTCTTTAATATGAGAAAGTTCTTTTCTCTAAGATCATCTACATCTAGTAGTGGAAAAACCAATGCAGCTCCTCCTGCACCGAACAACAAGGATGCAAAAGATCCAGCTTATGGCGATGTTCATGATGCTTCCCTAACTCCCAAGGAAATTCTTAAGCCATGCAACCAGTGCTTGGATAATGAGGGTTCCTCAACGCCACATCTCCAAAGGAGTCTTTCATTCTCCTCGGTCATGACTAGGCGTGGTAAAGATGGAAATTTTAGATTTTTGAGTGACACCTTCGGTTCACCGATCAACTCTGCGGACACTGCAAACCACATTTGCAAGTGTCCTAATCAGTAAGCATCCAATTAATGCAACAAAGTTTATTATGGTGCCTTTGGCTATCCTATTATTTCCATGTTCTCTTAGTTGGTGACTAATCACTTCTGCTACTATAGAAACCATTTACTATTCTGAATTCGCATTATTTTGCTCTAGTTCAATCCTCTTTTAGCCTTTTTCCAATTTTAATTTTCAAATGTAGGATAACATTTCAGTGTCAAATCATATCTAATTTCTAATATTCAGCAAAGGTAAACAGATAAGTCTAAGTTAAAAAAATTTCTTTGATCTATCTGATGTCCATGTCTTGTCACCAGTTACATCTAAATAAGCTTGCCTTGCCCCTTATTTATCCTATTGCTTCTGTAGAATATTCATGCTGCCACATCTCAAAGTTTATATTTCATTCATTTTCTGCTATATGAATAAATAGAGATTCTTATTATTTGTCATGTTCTAAATGATTTTGAATTTTTTTTTCTTTCCATTATCAAAATGGGTGTTAGTTTGCACATTTCTGCCAGAATGTACTGTTATGCTCGCCTTTCTTTGTTTAGCAATTACATAAATTGCATATTTGAGTTACAAATACACCCCCATGATTGTTATATTCTCAGTTTTATTAATTGGCATCGATTCTCTTTGTGTTAATCAAATTCCACAGTTTTGATAACCTTTAGTAATTATGCCTGTTTTCTGTCTTTATAATATCATGTGCTTGTTTCCTAACAGCTGCCAACTGTCAACATCAGAAAGATTTTCAAGAGAAAATAGAGGCAATTTGGCTTCCGTCCATGACATAGGGTTTGATTCTTCAGGTTCAAGAGAACAGTTTCTGGCAGGGGATTCTCCGTGCAGTTCACCTATTCCATCAAGACGCAGAGCAGATCACTCTAGGACTCAAAGCAAAACTGAATTTGATGGCTTCACAGATGGAGAGTATCAAGTAGACAAATCCAGTCATGGTTACACTAGCTACTCATCTGGCACTGAATTTGATGACTGTTTGGTGGACAAAAAAATGCTCCCCAGTCTAGGAAAGCCACCAAGATTTCGACACCTGAGATCATCTTTATTCTCATGTGATAAAGAGAACATGAGGAACTACTCGATCAGGGAAACAAGTCCCATTCCTCATCATTGTACTCGAGATTGGACAAATGATGATTTCAAGCTAGCTTCTCCTTCTAGGCAGACCAGGAATGCTGAGAAACTATGCCATGCTTTTTCTGCAAAATGTATTAAACCACAAGATTATGACTCTAGAACAACTGCTTCAATAGAGGAACTGCATGATAAGATGTCACAACCATCCTTGTCTTCAAACTGCTTTTCTGAATTGCATGTTCCTGAAACCACTTCCTATGGGGATGTAAATGACTATTGCGCAGATGAATTACTTAATGTTCAGGGACAGAAAGGTTTACTTGGAAATGCAATTACAGATGCTAAGTTTATTGACATGATTAATAGTGACGCACAGGAAGACCCCACAGATGAGGAATTACAAATGAAAGTGAAAGAGTTGGAAGAGAAGTTTATGTTTCTTTCAGATGAAACTCCTGAAACACTGATTTGTTGGGCTAAGAATTCGAACTTAACAACTATTCTTCAAATAATTCATAATATCAATAAAGAGAGAAAGTGTTTAACACTTGAGCTTTCATCACAAATCAAATCTAGGCTTTCAGAGAGACACTCTGCAGAAGAAAGATTTAAACAGTGGAAAGTTAAATTGGATACTAGAACAAGGCGGCTTGAGAAAGAGAAGACTGATATACAATCGAGTCTGGAGAAAGAATTAGACCAAAGAGAAAATGACAGGTTGCTGAAGTTTGCAAAATTTGAGTCTGAAGAGCAGAGGCTAATAGATCGTGTTAGAGAACTAGCTGAGCAAAATGTGTCACTTCAAAGAGAAATTTCCTTATTAAAGACCTGTGAAGTAGATGCTCGGAGTAGGATAATGAACTCAGAGAGGCAAATTAACGAAATGACTGCTAGTTTGGAAGACATGAGAATAGGGAATGCTGACCTTCTCCAGTCCTTGTCTGAGCTGCAGGGCAAACACAGAGGACCTGAAGAGGATCTTGATCATCTTAGGGGATGCTACAAAGAAAAACAGGAGGAGAATAAGGAGCTTCAGAGAGCAGTCGTAAAGCTGCAAAGAATATGCAGTGAACAAGAGAGAACAATAAGTGGGCTGAGACAAGGGCTTAATGATGAGCTATGTAAGAAAGCGATAGAAAACAGTGATGAAATAGTTAAGTTGAAGATGGAACAATTGCGGCTAACAGGAGTTGAGCAAATGCTGCGGAAAGAAATTGAATCCTGCAGGCTTGAAATGGAGTCTATTAGGCATGAAAATATTTCCCTCTTAGATCGTCTTCAGATCACTGATAGTCATTATGGCTACGCATTTTTCAAACTTGACCAACAACTCCGTTCCCGAGTAGAATCTTTGCAGATGCATGGGCTTTCATTACTTGACAATAGTAGTTGTTTCTTAGGCGAACTGTTAGAATTTATAAAATGCAAGAGGTATGATCAAGCAGCTAACATGAATCTTGAGAGAATTCCAATTGATGATTACCTTCTGAAGTATCATACATTAAAGAGAGGTAATGAGAACTTGAGAAGAAACTTACAAACAATAATGGTAGCATTAGATGAAAAGTCTGATCTCGAAGAATCACAAAGGCAGACTATGGAACAAAGTAAAACAAAACATTTGAAGAGTCAGGTGACAGAGGTTAATCTCACTTTCTGTAATAAACATAACTTGATCCCATATAAGAAATAAGCATTAACCTCAAAAGAAAAATAACTATTTACTTTTTCCTATTCCTTGAATGTCTATTTTTAAAATTCTCCTTGAATATTTAGTTCTCTTTTAGAGTTTTCCTTTAAGAGACAACAGTCGCTCACCTTCATAATATTGTTCAGCATGTTATTTTGAAGTGTGCTTTACTTGTATAGGATGAAATGTTGTTAAACTCAAGGGCAGAAGCCATGCTATCAAGACTACTGAAAGAGAATCTGTTTTCTCGAGAATTGGAATATGAACAACTACAATCTGATTTTGCAAGTACTATAAGAGCTCGTGATGTCCTGCAAAATGCTAATCAGAGACTTCAGGATGAGATTTCTTGTCTTTCCCACAAGATGAAGGACTTGGAGCTTCAGGTGATCATATACATGCCAAAAGTTATACTGTTAAACTACTTCTCCCCTGATAATTAAAAAAATGGAAATGCATGGATAGCACACTAATATAATTATCTGTATTTTTACCATTTCCTAACAAAATATTTCCATTTATTATCCAGTACTATGGTTTCTTGTGGTATATTATGTCGCAGAACATTCAACCATATTGTGTACAATGCCCTTTTGTAGGTAGCCTACATATGCATTTATGTTCTATATAGTCTAGGAATATGTTTATCATTGTTACTCACAATGAATCCATGATACAGATCTGATGATATTCTTACAGGAAATTGTACTGTAGTTAATTCTGTTAATTTATTTCTTTCTATGGTTAGAGATGAAACTCTAGTCTGTCTTTATGAACTAAACCTACAAATGCACGTTCCTAGTTCCATGCATTAGTGACATGAAGGCGGAATGTGACATTTAGACTCAATATGATATTTAAACCCAATTTAAGTGCGACAGATGCTAATTTGACCATCTTTAGGTTAGAAAGTGCTTAAAAATCTAATTTTTTATTCATATATCATGCACAAGCTGGTGCACAAAAATTTAAGATTGGGGAGTAAAAGTTGAAAATCTAGGGATAATCTAAGAAAACTAAGGTGCGGTCTATTACGAAAAAAGAAATTGCACACAAGGTGTGTGCTTTGGTAAAATGCTTTATATAAATTACTAGTAAAGAGAGTCTAATTTCCTTTCATCTGTTACCAACTTGTTCAATTGATGCTCCTTAATTCTGCTTCATGAAACCTTGTCTCAACTTATTTGTTTATGATTCAACAATAACAACTATCTTATCCATATGGATCACAGATACTAAAGAAAGATGAGACAATCGCACAGCTGCATCAGGAGATTCAAACTTCCATGACAGAACTAAATGCTGTTCAAAGCATGCTCCAAACTGTATCCACTGAAAAGAATGAATTGTGGGAGGAAGTGGGGAGGTTGAGAAAAACCAACCTGGTTTTGGAGAATGAGATTGTCAGTCTCAGGAAAAAGATTGAGAGCCTTGATGAAGACATACTTCTTAAAGAGGGACAAATTTGCATTCTAAAAGACAGCATGGAAAAACCATATGACACCCTCTATGGTACAAAAGGAATGAAAGAATTCATCCTCGAATGATCTTTATTCAAGAGTATTTCTGCTCTATTTGTAAGTATTTTCTTCATGTTGCTTCTTTTTAAGATGCAGTCTTGTCTATCTTTTCTCTTATGACTTTAGATAATGGAATCACACACTATTATCTTCTCCCAACCAATTGGATTATCTTGAATCATGCATGAATTGGGATAAGATTGCTACTTATTGGAATAAAAGTCAAATATTTGAACAGCTACTTAATGGTCTTTGCAGTCTTATTTATCTTTTCTCCTACAACTCTAGATGATGCGATCATGCAATAGTCTTTGCCAACCAATTGGATCTATCATCTTGAATCATGCATAAATTGGAGTAAGCTTAATAATACAAGAAGAGGGCTACAAAAGCTAGGTAGTGATGACTTTTATGGATTCACTTTTATAGGTGAACAATGTTTACTTGAAAATATAAATGAAGTTAATAACCAACAGATCTTACAAGTGTTTCCTACAGTAGTAATGCCTATATTTATCCATGAATCATGCATGGTTTGAAATTTTGTATTGTGTTGGGTGATACAAGATTTAGATATAAATCCAGGTGCTGATGGAGTAGAAACTTTTGTGTGAAGAATCTCTTTCCAGTCCAGCAAGTTGTTCAAGAATAAACAACCGATTTTGGAAATCCAAAAATTGGCTCGATGAACCTCCAACCTCTTTTAGTCATGGTCTAGCAAAATAATATATATATTTGGATGACTTCACCTATATAAAATGCTATATAAGCTGCGGTTAAAGTTGCAAAAACTAAAAGCTTAAATATCACTTTTAAGATAACCCAGAAGGCATGATAGGTGCAGTAAGTACTAAACTAAATAAAAAAAGAAAATATTTCTGAAAGTAGAAAACCAAGAGATAAAGGTTTTGTGAAATCTTCTAGGATATTAATTGGCAGCAAAATGGGGTTGGTTCAATGTATTTACTAAAATAACATTCTGTTTTTTAAAATTTTGCTAAGACCCTCATAAAAATATGCCGAAGCAGCACTCCCCATTGCAGCAATATGGGGACGAATTATTTGAACATTCACTCAAGCAAATTTTAACAGCACTTGTTGTAGTTAATAAATAGTTCTATAAGAATCCAGATTTCCAAACCTGTAATGATTCTTCACCGACATATCTTACTTCTATAGATACTTCTTCTGTTTAAACTGATTTCAATCTCTCTCTGCAGATTGTGCGTTTTGCTGCTAAGATCAACTTCTAGTATTCTCGATGAGCCGATCGAATGGCCCAATTTCAATTATATTACCCACTCGGTGATATCTCAGCCTGTTATCTCCTATACGACAATTACAACAAACTAGTGTGCATCATAGTATGTTACTCTTTTTCTTTGCTTTTTGTACTTCATCTGCTTTCTTGGTCGTGTATAGAGACGACTGGCTTCTGTTGAAAAGGAAACAATAGAAAGGTACAAATACAATGTTTCATTAGTCAAATGCTCATTTCTTTGAATTCTGAGGGTTAATTTAAGATATAGCTCATTCAATTTCTGTGCAATATAGCTGAGGCAGTTTCTGTACTAATATTTTGCAAGGATTGGAGTATTATTTTAATTTTTGTGAAAAAAAAAAGTAATTCGCTCGCTCTTGTGCCCCTATCAATTGACCTCACAATCAACACGAAGAAGGTAAATTATGAGAAGTACTTTGTGTCTAATCAAAGGCTAATGAGATACGAGAATAGACACCTCAAAAAGATTTGCAGCTTTCTGAGATTGAGGTCTTCTCGAGGGACTATATTATTTTAATTCGGTTCTTATCAATAGAGCATTATAATTACAAAAAAAAAAAATGTCCTAAGTTCATTTTTAGAATTAATACTGAAATATTTTATAAAATAGCTGTTCTTGTGAGTCAACCGCGTCATCATCTTTTCCAACAAAGACTGCAAATAGAGAAAAGAAAAAGACAGAAAAAAAATAGTTTTCATATGGAAAGAAAATGAAAAGAAATTTCAATATCCCACTTCCCCACAAAGAAAAAAGTGAAGAAAAAAAGAACAATTTCTAAAACTTTATTTGTTAAAAAAAATTTAAAAAAAAATCATATTGTCGTCTAATTTAACAACAGCCGCTGAGATTTTGTTTCGCAACTAAAATGAAATCAACCCTACAAGTCATATCCAAAACTATCGGAATTCCAATCCTCGCTGTTTAATTATTTCCATAGAGGGAAACTCACTTGGCCATCATGATTTTGACAAACTCCTCGTAGTTGATTTGGCCGTCGCCATCGACATCAGCTTCACGAA
>JBAMHZ010000117.1:2677405-2688688 GCA_037177395.1 Alpinia galanga
TCCTTCATCTTGCGAGCCATCAAGTTGAGAAACTCTGGGAAGTCGATCGTCCCATTTCCATCTGCATCCACCTCGTTTATCATGTCTTGAAGTTCGGCTTCTGTGGGATTCTGACCTAAAGAGCGCATCACAGTTCCGAGCTCCTTGGTCGTGATGCAGCCTGCAGGAATTCCACAGCAGCAAATTCTCAGTCGATAGAGCACAAGACAAGTTCTATAGTTTCTTCAAATGAATAAATAGGCCATTAAAAGAACTTGTCGATCGAGCCAAAATTCGGCTACATCCAAAGAAACTAATCCTCTTCCATAAATCAGATATTTCTGAGTATGTTCGACTAAGGAACGAATGGAAAGTGGGGAGAATAAATCGGAATTCCATTCTCAGTTGATATAGCACAAGAAAAGTTCTATAGCTTCTTCAAATGAATAAATAGATCATTAAAAGAACTCATCGATTGAGCCAGTATTCGACTACATCCAAAGAAACTAATCCTCTTCCATAAATCAGATATTTCTGAGTATGTTCGACTAAGAAATGAATGGCAAGTGAGGAGAATAAATTGGAATTCCACAACAGCAAATTTTCAGTCGATATAGCACAAAAAAAGTTCTATAGCTTCTTCAAATGAATAAATAGGTCATTAAAAGACTTGTCGATCGAGCCAAAAATTCAGCGGGGGTGATAAATCCAGTAAGGTGGTCAGTCAAGCTCATTGGCTTATGATCCACTCGATCATAACGAGAGGGGCATGGGCATAGTGTCAAAATCATGGTTTCCGAAACGAAAAGCTAGAAATGAAGTCCACAAATAAATCTTTTCCAGGAAGACAACAAAAATCTTAAATACCAGCATTAAACTGCAGAAAATTCTATTCTTTCATAAAAGAGCATGCCTTTTAGCAATTATCCTAAGTTTCCTTTTTCTTTTTTTCCTATTTGACAGCTACTAGTCATATTTTATGAGATTAGTCTTTGATCACCTCAATTTGGAGCTCTTGGACAAATCAATTTAGCCGACAAAACGGTATATGTATTCGATTCTCTGATCACCAACTTACCGATGCCTCCTATATGATAATCATACTGACGGTCAAATACCATGGAACTTTTTGGTATTGTATCTTAAATGACAAAAAATACTCTACCAATGAGACCGTTTATCTTCCGAAAATGCTTCTCGCATAAACTATAAACTATTTATTGTGAAGTATACATTACCGGATGTTGGTTCATTTGCAGGTATAAGTCATTCCATTTGTAAAAGGAATAGTATCGACCCAAAGGAATGCAGAAGACAACTTGTAAAGCGATTGTTAGGCATGTATATGAGAAATTAGTTACTGAACTACTGACAAATTAGGTATGACTAAACCTCTTATCAAAAATCCACATAAAATTCTACCGGTAAGTATCCTGTTTTGTGTTAAAAGGTTTTGGAAGTGTATGATAAATGCTATACATATCTGATATTCGTATGTATAAATACAGCAAATATATATCTCCATGATCGAACATAATGAAATGGTTACTATGTCAAAGTATCAAAGTGCGCTAGGTTAAATCTGAATTGGTAGAATTTCAAATATCATTCACGCGTAAGAATTGATGTCACCTATATTCGGTTGAGTTCGTCACGAAGAGAATGACAGATTTAGTTGAATACTAAGAAGACTTTTTGCTGTCTTTATGCAGAGGCTTAATTTATCCCCTGGTAATCCAACATTGTCTCATAATGCACTTCCAATCAAACTTATAAACCTTGGAAATATCTTTAAATTTTAAAATAAAGACAATTAAGAACAACTAATTCTCAAGAAGCATAAGGAAATTAACTTCCATTAAGCTATTGACCCGATCAAGAGAGCTGGAAATGACCCAAGGAACATATACAATCAACATTTTGATCATCTAGTGTAAGGCTATTAAAAGTTAAAAAGACAATAAAATGTGAAAGCGACCATTTTATAAAACTCAAATAGCTAAAAATACAAAATGAAAAAAAAAGGTTGTATCAATTATCACCAAGCTAAGTGTGCAAACAGTTTATCCGAACCAACATTATGTTGTTTAGTCTAAGCATGATAAGTTATGTGATCTATATTATAAGTGGAGTTGTAATTCAGTCAAGTCGAGCCAAGCTAAGCTAGACTATGCTCAAACATGTTCATCTTTCTTACCGAGCATGCTCAAATTTGTTTATTGAAAACCTTATCAAGCTAGAGTTGAGTTTGAGCTTCTACAAAGTTCAAGTAGAGGCATTGTCATGTTATAATTTAGTTAAAACATTGATCCAATAAATGAAACTTCTATCATTCTTTCTCGTTTTAGCATATTATAGATAACATGAAATCATAAAATTTATAAGATATAAAAAATACGAGAAACAAATAATATCATAAATAAGATCACAATCAAGCTTCAGATGAGTTAATAATCAAATTTGTTCATGAACTCTTTATGAACGTTAACAAGCTAAAGTCGCTAGTGTTCGTCATTGTTTATTTTATATATTTTTTAAATATTGACCAAACATAACCAAACTCTTATCGAATCAATTACGAAGCTTGTTCACAAACATCCTATTCATCTACAATCCTAATTATGAGTCACCAAAACAGATGCACATATTTTTTTTTAAAAAAAAAATGAAAAATAAAGACACATGTTTTACTTTTCTTTTCTTTTCTCTGTGTCATTCCTTCATTTAACAAAAACAATTGAAAAACAAAATAGCAAAGAAACACAAACATTGAAAATGAAAAACATAAGCTTGATACTCAGTTAGTCATGCTTCAGTATTTAGTCATGATGTATACTTTTGTATGAGATTTCCCTGAAACAAAACTCAATTATCCAAAGTGATCTCAATGAAACTAAAATAGTATCGTATAGAAAGTAGATTCGCTCACCTCAAGCGCCCCCATCATCCAATCTCACAACTATCGTAAAAGAGATAAATTATGATAGACTTTGCCTCACCGAACGCTAGTGTGTTGGGAAGACAAGTGTTTCTGAAAAGTTTACAGTCTTCGGGATCAACTCTTGCTCATTTATAGCAATTCTATCATCCACTGGCCACTGGCTTTGCCCGTGGGGAGCCCAATTAGATTCACATATGACACAATTAGAGGAAGATTTTTCCTAATATTTTTTTCTCTCTGAGAAAGGGAACATCAAATATGTACCCCAAATTTTTCAGAGATTATTTCTCTTGCTTTCTAACTAAAATATAAAATTTCTGTACAGGAAACATATAGATCGTTGGGTCCTTACCTAAAAGCATAAAACAAAGCAAAGAAAATTTTCACCTGAAACCTGATTTTATTAAACAAGAGGAAGAGGATAAAAAAAAAAGACTTCTCAGACCTTCAAAAGCGGTGAGAGCCACTCCAAAGGTCACCTTACTTGCAAGTAATCAATCACAAATGATCTCGCACGAAAACTACCAAAGAGATTCAAGCAATAAAACGTGTGTTTCCGAAATTAATCCCTTTCTGCAATCAAGATTACACATCACAAATTCAAAAAATGCAATTAATCTTAAGCGAGAAGATGCTATCCGTCTTCTAACCATCAAATCTAGAAGAAAAGGATGTGAGTGAAGAAGACAAGGAAAAAAAATTCAGAATAAATAGCGGAAAAAAGGCAAGACTCGTTACGGATCTAACAAAATATGAATACATTAAAAAAAAAAGAGGGATAGAGGAGTAGAAATAGAATTGGATCGAGAGGATTTAACCATCGCCGTCCTTATCGAACAAGCTGAACGCCTCCTTGAACTCGGCGATCTGATCGTCCGTTAGCTGCACCGCCATGCCTCCTGCGCGACCGATCGAACTCCGCGAGTGAACGGGAAGCGATGAAACGAAGCAGAAGAAGAGAAAGAGAGAGAGAGAGAGAGCGAGGGCGATTTATGCTCTCGAGCTCGCCTTAATAACCGTATAACATTTACGCAACGAAGACAACACAAAAACGTACCTCCAGTAGGACCAGTTGGGACCTATGGAAACTTTGAATTCTGACGGTCGTCAGGAAAGTGTGGTTCGCTTGTGCGTGACTGGAAACAATTTCGCTTCTTTTTTGTTTTTTGTTTTTGTTACACTTCTCCTTTCAAAATGCTTTTTCATCCATTTTAAAATTATAAAAATTATTTTATTTCTTGAGTGTATGTGTCTGTATCCAATGGCTCTATGAAAGGAAGTCATAGCGCAAGAGATTTCACTGGAGCAGTAAACGAATCAAGCATTTATGAAGAACTCCACAAGAGCTTATTTACATTTGTTTAATATACATCAAAATCAGTTAATAAACAATCTTCAACAATTTAATAAATTAAATGAATAACTTTAAACAGTTCTATTAACTTGAGCGTCAGCCGCATGCGTACCTGTGCGTGCCATTGCTTATTGTCGTTATTTGAATGCCAATTTCGCTGAAGTTGATTATCCTTGAATTGTCATCTACGCTATAGTCAATCCCTGAATTCTAGAGAATGTCGGCATTATTGATTGCCGTTAAAATCCATCAGAATCTAGCTAAATTATAACCGCTAACATCGCGGCCTCTAGCGGCAGCGATTGGCTGGAACCTGGCCCCCGTCGAACCAAATTTCGACGTTGGCCCGACGTCGATGATGGATGGCGAGGATAAGTCTATCATGAGAAAAATTACTATGTATTCCTCAGCAATTCACGGGCATGCATAAATCTCACGCTCAAGCTAATAAATTTTTAAACTTGAATATGTATAGGTTTGACTTGTTAATTCATGAACAATGTTTATTATTAAATACTTTTAAAAATTATTTATACTCATTTATAAATAAATATTAAAATTTTAAATAAACAAATAAACTTGAAGTTTATTAACGTTTAAATAAGTCAAAAATTAAATAAATTTGAATAAAACTTGATTCGAGCTTAAATCAAAATTGATTAGAAGCTCAAAATTGATTAGAAGCTTAATACTTATAAAGTAAACTCAATCTAACAAAAAAATAAAATCAAGCTTAACATATTTTTTAATAGTTTTATTAATTTTAGATTTGACTCGGCGCAGCTTGACTCGGCTTGATTATCTTATCAAGGTTGGATTGCCTTGACTTATTTACTATTTGAGATTTCACCCTTTTACAAAGTGTGTGTGGTCGTTCGGCTTTTGGTTTTTCTTTTTTTTTTGTTTCTTTTTTCTACAAAAATAATATTACAAAATAAATAAGGGTAAAATATTTTTTTAAAAAAAACCCTAAAGTGTTAATTTAAATATTTTAATCAAATTTAATCACTCTATAATTGTGTTGCATATTGAACGTTATTTTAACTTTTAATAGGTATCATTTAGTATCTTATAAGAAAAAACTAATAATAAATATTTATTTTTTAAAAAAAATATAAACCATATAATTTATTGAGGTACACGTGAAAAAAAAAAGAATATAGTGATTAAGACTCGAAGAATAAAAATACACACAAAAAAAATAATTCGAGATCTCGATTCAAGTGTTTCATATGCAATCTTATATATTTTCATGATTTACCCCTTTAATGAAAAAAAATATATTAAACTAGATAAATCGGACAAACAAAGAGAAAACAATTACTTATCAATTACTCAAAATATACTCTTATTAATGAACCAAACCCACCATCATCATTTAAACTAAAATTTTCAGGGACAAAAACTTTTATTAAAAATAAATTTAAAAGGAGGTTGAGAAAGGATAAACTTTCAGAGGATTGAATTGAAGTTACATCAGCGTTTTTGATCTGCAAAGTTATTGAGTGTGTTCAAAACATAAATACTCATCAGAAGATCCTTAGAGCAATAAATGAAGAGGGTCTGATGTAAATTTCAGAACACAAGAGTCACTCACTACTAAGGGGACAGAAAAAGCTTGGGATGATTCAAACATGATCTCGCATGGTATGGTATCGACAATGGTTGTCGAAGCCAACTTCACGCCGGAGTAGGGTACTCGTCGAAGAAGAACACGACGAAAGCATTCGTCACCTTCGAATGGGTCTGTAGAGCACCACAGTGATGTACTTGGACTGGAACCGATGAGTCATGCCAAGCCCAACTATTGACTGTGAAGATGATCCTTTTTCTATGCAAAGGTGATTCAACCCGACATGTTCGGGCATTAACGGGGCTTCTTCGTCTGTGTTCTGCATCTCGAGAACTGTTAAATGCAGGTGGGGCGGTGCGGCTGGTGGTTCCTTTGCGAAATCTTCATCTGCAGGTGATGACCAGGCGTAACTAGAGTCGGGTGAAGGCGGAGAATCGAATTCAGAAATGCTCTCCACATTTTCAGGAACATGATCCTGTGGTAAAGGAAATATGTCAGCAGGAGTGTTCTCTCATCTTGACAGTAACAAAAGCAAGATTGTCAGTTTTAAACTAGATTTTGTTTTTCTGAGCAAAAAGCAAATACTCCACCTAATTTGACGATGCATCGTCAGCTATAGTTTAGAGGAATCGACTAGAATACCGA
Source organism: Alpinia galanga (assembly GCA_037177395.1). Classification (NCBI taxonomy): domain Eukaryota; kingdom Viridiplantae; phylum Streptophyta; class Magnoliopsida; order Zingiberales; family Zingiberaceae; genus Alpinia; species Alpinia galanga. The sequence continues at coordinate 2,683,898 of JBAMHZ010000117.1, forward strand.
CTACGAGAAACAATCTTATTCACAACGTGAAAGAGGACTTACATGGACATCAAGGAGATTAATGGCATCTCCCATCTCACCAGTCACGAAAGGCAGATCAGGCGAATGTCTCGGCTGTCCGTCGACTATGAACTTGTAGTGGTAGACACCGGAAGGGAGAACCAACAAAATGGCATGGTCGTTGCCAGATCTCTGTAAAGACTTCCTGAAAAAAAAATAGTGGACAAGCTAGAAGATTTCTTCTTAGAGAAAGAAATAAAGGAAAAGGATCTCAAGCATGGGTCCAGAGCAAATATACCTTGAAGTCCAGTCATCCCATGATCCTTCTACTAGGACAGTATTTCCGCCTCGGCTCCATGTTATCAATGTTGGAATTCCCTTTTCGAGGGGACCGTCAAACTGTCGATCACGTTCATTTGGCCATAGTTGATCAAATATAGGAGGGGGATCAGAAGCTCCTGACAGAGGTGGTACAGGAACCTAAAACAAAAAATTGTCAGTGTCATCTTTTTGCAGCTAAAGAGAAGCTAACTTAGTGTGTGTGTTTTGTGTGTGCAAGTGCAACTGACTTCCAGCTCCTAGAATTGAAAGCCACTATTCAGCAATCAGCAACCAATGCCACAGAAAAGTAGCACGATTATACACCAAAGTTGAGAATTAGAGAATTGCATTATAGAACAGTTGATCTTAAAATTGGTTTATCCAGCCATATGCTAATTGTTTCTAATTTAGAAAATAAACCAGGAACCCAAAAAAAAAAAATCCTTCATAATGAAGAATAATACATAAATTTGTTTTCCTAAATGATGCAGGCTTGAAAACTATCAAAGCAATTTGCTTTAAAGGTGCAAAGAGTACCTTTTCTGCTTGATAAAGAGATTTTCATATATAGAAAAATATCATATAGCAACTAAGTGTGACGTCCGCACAACACAAAAATAAATAAAGAAATAAAAAGTGCAAACCAGTGGTGAATTTTAAATTGGTTTACACCAACTCAACTTAATTTCTCATATTAAGTTACGATTTGGAACCCCACCTAATTGCTCTGGATACCGGTTGATATGGATACAGGCGATGAGAGATGAAAGGACCCTTGATCGCAACCGCATGTATGGCCCTCAGCTGGCATAGTGTGAATGCAGACTGATCCACAGTAAAAAGGGGAACCAACCAAAAACAAACACTTAGCACAATGAATTGCACAATATGAGAGGCATCTTTTTCAAGTTTTTTTTTTCTTTCAAATTTCGTGGAGTCTACTGAGAGGTTTTTTGCTAGCCTTTACAAAGTCAAGCAGCTCTATAGCTTCTAGAAAGTCAGAGAGACAAAAAGCTTTTACACAGCACCAAAGCATTCACCTTGACAAACTGTGTTCACTTGGCAAGCTAACTTTGCCCTCAAGAAGCCATTTGTACCTCTATCAAAGTGCTCCACTGCAAACCCGACATCACAAATTACCTTAATTGAACTGTAGTCACTTGTGTTGAATTGTATAAGCCCTTGTTTGGCCTTGACAAAACTCAACTTGTACTTATTTGACCACAACAACCACTACTGTACCTTTATCCCACTAAGTGAGGTCAGCTGTATATATCCTTCTAAGTCATTAGGCTCAATCCTCTATTATATCATCATCAATTTCATTATATTTTATTGTTGTTAATCAAGTCTTTTTTGGTCTCCTTTTTCCTCAATTAATGAGCGTACTTGTCATAGTCTCACACCGTTTAACTAGGACATTTATTGATAATCTAAATATATATTTGTACTATCTTAAACACGTCTCTTGGAGACGTGCACCGAGCTGCCCTATTTTCATTTCTTATCTTGTTCATCCTAGCATGTATGGAACAGCCACATTAGTATCATCTTTTGTTTATGTGATCGCTTCATAATCCAACATCCACTCATTTGACTACATTACCAAAATGTGGCCCAATCTTAATCAAATATATTTGGCAAAACTCCTTTTAATCTGTTATAAAAACAATCATAAAAATACTATTTTTAGTTTTTATTTTCTTCTAGCAGCCCTATTCACCCATCGTAGCATTTTTCCATTTTTGTTTTATTAGTTCAACATTGGTCCATATAGTATGACACGTACAACTTGTACCACAACCTTACAAAATTTCTCTCAGTATAAGGCACAAACAACGATTATACAAGAGTCCTCACGAGTTCGACCATCCACTCTTTATCCTATCAATGTTATCTTCAATATTATCTTCATCTTATTGAATAATACATCCAAGATAAAAACTCTTGCTTATAAGAATTTCTTGTCCATTCATCATAACTATTCCCTCAATTCTTTTCTTACATCAAAGCTACATTTCATATATTCAATTTGAATTCTAATTGACTTAGAACCTTTTGTTTTTAAATTTTCCCTATTCTTCAAAAGCCAACTAGCTTTTATTAAAAAAAAATTGTTTGAATAATAAACAATTATTTACGCTCTAGTTAAAAGGCAATCCGGTATGCAAAACTTCCGCCAATGTAGGATCATGAGGAAGAGTCTATTGCACGTAATCTTACCTACCTTAGATATTTCATAATCAGATCCATAGGTTCAAGTATATTCTTGGCTGATTCATTTAGAGACAACCACAAGTATGTCAAATATATCTAATCTACTCAGTTTCCCAGTAAAGATACTCTAATGAATTTCTTCGCCAATGACTTCGAAACAAAGAATTGAAAACTTCTATGTTACTCAGTTTTCAGCAATTAACTATCTTCTGTAACAACTAAATTTATTTTAACGAAATTAAGAAAATCCCAAGTTGTCCAAATTTTAGTAGCATTAACCTAGGTGTCTATTGGCCAAAACAGTAATGGATAAAAACTAAAAATTGACCTGTTTATCTACTTGTTAGAAGAAGCTATCAATAAATCAATGGTAAGAAGTTATCAATAGATCAATTAGTCTTCATAGATACTAGTTGTTTGGTTTGTGAAAAAGAAAATCTTTTAGAAAATAGAAATTGAAAATAAAAAACAATCATTAGTTGTTATAGTTTGACTCCTTTTGGGAGGCAACTAGTGGATACTACAACTGAGCTATACAAACTCAAAAATGAAATGCTTAGAGATGTGCATTATATAATTAAACAATTGTTGGTTGTTGTGATGGGTTAGAGTGGTTAGGTAGATCAATGAGGTAGCGAATGACTTTCTTTTTAATATTGACCTACTATCTGCAGTTGTTTTCATGTTTCCAAATATTGGAAGAAAAAAAAAAGTACGAAATGCTAACACTTCTAAATAACTAAAGGTCTGAGGTACTGCCTCTTCCTTTGAAGGATAAAAAAATAAGTCCACAACTTCAGTGTAACCAAAATATGAAGATGGATTAAACAGAACAAAGAACACAAATCACTCAGTAAAATCAATCAATAACTAAAAGAATCAAGTACTTCTAATTCTCTAACCCAAAACTTCAGTCAGAGATCAGAACTATCTCCGCTCTCTAGGTTTTTAGAACACCACTTCTAATCTGTCAATTTACATTGTCAAGAACAATTTTATTCTGCATTTTATCAATCATGTAATGAGTATTTCTCTAATCCTAAGACTTTAAATAACTAATGGATTAAGACACTGCCTCTTCCCAATGAAAGAAAAAATGCAATTCCACAACTTACTTGTAACACAACATGCAGACGATTGAAACCGAACAAAATACACAAACCACTTTGTAAACTCAGTCAAAATTGAGGAATCCTAATTCTCTAACACAGAACTTCAGTCAGAGATCAAAACTATCTCTAGGTTTTTCTGTACACCACTTCAAATTTATCAATTCACATGGTTGAGAATAAGATTACTCTAGCACCTTATCGATCCAAACACTTCGCCAATGTTGCAGCCTGTACGTGATTGCGTACCTTTTCATAGTTTTAAAAAAATGAAATTTCACATTCATAATTTTCAATATCCTAAATCTGGAAAAATATCATTAGCCAGGGAGATCCCGAAAGCCACCTGCGGCGCGAACATGAGAGGCGATCGGGAGCGGCTAGGGCTCTCCGGCGGCCAAATCTCGGCCGATTCGACCGATCGGATGCGGCGAATGTGGTTGGAGCTCGAACCGGCGTCGGATCTCGATCGGACAGAGTCGTCGCCGTCGTCAGCGTCCTCCATCCCGTCCCGACCGCTCGCGTTCCCCATTTCCTCCCTACCTGCTGACCCCACGACGGGCGCGAAGAAGATTCAGTCGCCGCCGATCTCTCAGACTCAGACTCGGCCGGGCCGGCGACGGAAATTTGACTGGCGGAGGACGGCGGCGGAAGCGGCGACGGGGAGGATTTAGAGAGGGTTAGAAAAATGGAAACAAAATTTACGCTACAGAAACGAAAAGAAAGGTGCCAACTTTTTTCCTTTAAATACCCTTTAAATTTTAATTATTATTAAAAATATTTTATATTTTTTCCTCAAAATTATGAGTGATTTTTTTTTATTAAAAAAACAGATATTTAATTTTAGATACAATAATAATACATTTAAAAGACATGAAACTTGTTTACTTGTGAAAATTAAAAAAAAAACTTTAAATAAAAAATTAGATATAATAAAAATAATTATATATATATTTAAATTGATGCTAGGTATTTAAACCTTTGACTTAACTAATCTGAAGGGCGATCAATCCAAAAGTTTTTCATCAATAGTTATGATAAAATCAGAAAACACTTTAGTGAAGTGAATGACTTAGTGGTCCAACATTTTAAAATTTATCATCTCATTTGAAGAAAAATTCCTATAAATGTATTGCAATTGAAG
>JBAMHZ010000117.1:2691947-2712936 GCA_037177395.1 Alpinia galanga
TAAAATAATTGTTAAGTTAGAAGATAATGAATTGTCTATAATTAAAAGTTTTAAGTATTTAGAATCATTTTTTAAAAGGATGAAGGAATTGAGAGAGATGTCTTATATAGAATACAAACAGGATAATTAAAATGGAAGAGAGCAACAGGTATTCTTTGTGATTATAAAGTACCTTTAAAACTTAAAGAAAAATTTTATAAAATGATACTTAGACCTACTACGTTAAATCGAGTTGAATATTGGACTATGACTTAAGTACGGGAACATAAGATAAGAGTTGCAGAAATGAGAATGATAAGATGGATGTGTGGACATACAATGATGGATAAAATATAAATAAAAAAATTAGAGCGAAAGTTGAGATTGCACATATTGACGAAAAACTTCGGGAGACATTTAAGATGATACAAACATGTATTTAGACGATCGATAGATGCTCCAGTTAGACGATGTGAAACTTTTACACATACAAATCAAACAAAAAAGAGGAAGACCAAAGAAGATTTAGTTAGCAACGATAAAATAAGATAAAATTTATTTAAATATAGATAATGATATAGTAGGGGATAGAGCCCAATGACGTAGGAAGATTCATATAGTCGACCCCACTTAATGGGATAAAGTTTGGTTGTTATAATCCTCCTAGACTACTTGTAATGAAAATAGCGAAAACTACAAGTGGATTAACTCAAGTATTTCATATAAAAATAGGATTACATCAAGAATCAACTTTAAATTCATATATTTCTGCACTAGTCATAAATGAACTTACTAAACACGTACAAGATACATTAACATGATGTATATTGTTTGCAGATGACATTGTTTTGGATGATAAGACACGTGAAAGAGTAAATGCTAAGATTGAATCTTGGTTAAAAACATTTTTATACTTAGTAAAGTAAGATATAATATGTGGAATTTAAGTTTAGTAATAGCAGATATACAGACAATTGTTAAAATAGGAGATGACTACTTCCCTGTAACCAAGAGCTTTAAATATCTAAGATTGTCTTTGCAAAAGAATGGAGGGGATAGTACAAATGGTTTACATAGGATATAAATAGAATGATTGAAATGTAAAAGGACATTAGGTGTTCTTTATGATTGCAAGGTATTTGACTACCTTTAAAATTTAAAGGGAAATTTTACAAATGACAATTTGACTATGTTCTATGGAGTTCAATGTTAAGTTATGAATCAAGCACATGAGCCAAATGTTAAGGTGAATGTGCAGATATACAAGGATGGACAGAATAAGAAATGAGAATATTAGAAGAAAAAAAAATCAAAATTGCACCTATTGAGGGAACTCCAAGAAACATGTTTAAGATGATATGAATATGTACTTAGACTAACAATAAATACTCTATTTAAACGATGTGACCATGACAAATATGCACATAATTGAGGAGACCAAAGAAACTTGATTAAATATGATAAAATAAATTAAAATTCATTTAAATATAGATGAGATTATAATAGGGGATCAAGCCCAATAACTAAGAAGATCCATATAGTTAGCTTCACTTCGTGAAATAAAGGTTTGGTTGTTGTTCTAACCCACCTAAACTGCTCCCTTTGGCATTTCAAGTCATTTAAGAGAGATGTCTAGGCTATCTGGGTGACCCAAACTTATTTAATAACTAGGGATAATGATCCCTCTTCTATTTTCACATAGGTGGCCATTTAAACCAAGTTTTAGAACATTAAAGATGTGATAAATTTTGGTTGGAAGTAATGTGGTGTTTAGATAATAGAGGTGGAATTGAAATGTTATCAAATCACAAAGACTAGAATCAAGGTGCTCAACCATTCAATCAACAAGGAATATTAAATCACAGAGGTTTAAATAAAGTATTAGGCATCTTGAGGACTTGAAAGTCGCTCGAACTAGATTTGTAGCATATGAGAGAATTGATACGGGAGGAGACTAATTTAGGACTTTAACAAAAATATTATGAGTAGGCATTTGATTTTAATGTTATTTACATTTTGTGCATAACATTTTGAATTTTAAAGGTGCTTTAGGTATTTAAAGTAAAATATTATTCTTTACAACTCAAGAAAACTTAAATATTCATTTAGGCTCCTAGAAAACTTAAATGTTATTCATATGTGGAAACTAAGGCATGCGCATGTTGGAATTTGCATAAGTTGATGGTAATCAACATATTGCAAATCTCTTCTCTCCTCATCATCACACATTGCTTCTTGCATTGCATCCTCCAAACAACCATCTTCACCTTTCACCCTTTTGTTTCACCGCCATCATCAATTCCCTATACTCATCCATTCTCGGATACTAACCTTTTACTGTATTGGGTTTTCTTCTTTCAACCTTCATTAGCTTTGTTTTCTAAAGAAAAAACAAAATTCTTCATCTATAGCTCAATTTCTTTCTCTAATCTTCAACCTTGATAGTATATCTTTAATGTTCAACCTTCACTGCTCAATTTTCCTTATTTCTTTTTACCAGTAGAATTCCTTTCTCTAATCTTCATTATTGTCGGTTTACCTTTATTGTTCAGTCTTCATTATCAAATTTTCCCTATTTCCATCTATACGATTTCATAGATGGATTCTTTTTCTCGGCCTTTATAATTAGATTTTTCCCTGTTGCTTAGACTTCATTATTAATTTTTCTCTATTCTCACCAAATTTTCTACAAGCTTTAACTTATAAAATTGTCAGAAGTTGTAAAACAACAACTATAACACACAAAAAAGGTCAACATGCTAACATCTCTTATTAGTAACTTTAATAATCCTTTAGGCACTTATTCATTAATGTACACAATACAAAGATTTAAGAAAGATGGTTGATCACGCTAAAGAACTACCTTAAAATGTAAAGTTATTCCTCAACTCAAAAATGGTACAACTGTTATTATCTTCCATAAAAAATATTTTGTGTCATGAACATTAGTTTCAAAGAATAAGAGTCTTACTTCACCACGCCTTATCTTCTATATTGGAACATAAGGATAGTAATTTCTTTCTCGACCTATTATTACTTTCAATATCTAAGTTAGTATTTGAGTCCTTGCCAAATCTATTTTGTTTCTAATTATACTATCAACATAAATTTCATTTTTCACCATCACATTAATCCTACTTGGTCAAATTGAACACCACTGTCATCCCTACCACCTTATCAAACCATGAGAAATAAAGAAATAAAAGCATTAGAACAAACCATGGGAAGTAGTGAAATTGTGATAGAGACAAGCAGCAATCTCCTCTAAAAGTTTATAAATGCAGAAATAAAGATTCCAAACTCAACTTTGAATTTGATATACTTTGGAAAATGATGAGTCTATTTAGGAAATGATATAGTATATTTTAATTTCCAATGTTTGAAAGATAAAAGCATCAATTAAGAATCTTGGAGAGTTTTTATTATGAATCTTAATATCTAGTAGTACATATATGTGATGTTGTAGTGATGGAATATTATATAGAAAACACTTTTTCCAGATTGTGTGATGCAATCCCCTACAATGTGATGCCTAGCATTCCTTAAGTGTGATGCCTAAGTTTCTATAACCTTTCTACACTTCTTTACCCTAGATTTAAGATTTCATATTCCACCAAACCTTTAAACAAAACAATAAAACTCACTTTTAGATGCCTACTCCACAAACTTATGAACAATCAATCTTTTTTGTGTGTGTTTTGCATCATATTTGGTATCAAAGCCAGGTTAATATGTTTACAAGATTAGGGAGAAGTTTTAGAGGAAAGTTGACTGATAGTCAACAAGATGAGATTCTCATTCACATAATGGAACAACTTGATGGCATGAAAATTCATCTAAATGGTGTTGAAGCCTTGACTTCTCAATCTAAAGGTGATCAAACCCAAGGAAAGCAAGGAAAAAACATCTCAAGCAAAGAACAACTTAATTCACGAAGGGTTTCTAACACTTCAAATAACAACCTTTTTAACCTTTTTCTGAGTGGGTTAGAGGATTTCATGAGACAGAAAATAATTACCAAGATGCTACTGATGTCACAAAGAAAGTTTGAACCAAGGTGACAATTTTGAAGGAAAAGTGGATCTCACTTTACTTGTTGATTGGCTTAAATTGGAATGGCAAGACAAATGAGTAAGGTTTGCTCGAATGAAGCTTATGGGTTTAACAAAATATGGTGGATGGGTTTTGAAGCAGACATAAGGAGAATAAAATAGCCACCAATTAAGTCATGACAAGATGTGAAGGCTAAGGTACAAGAGAAGTATTTGCCAATAAATTATTATGATATTCTATGCAATCAATTTGAAAATTTGTTTGCAGCTGAGTATCTGCAAAGTTCAATGAATTAAAGAGGAATCAAATTGTTGAAGGTCCCAAACAAACTCTTGCAATATTTATGGCTGGATTAAAGCATGAAATCAGATGAGAATTGTTAAGACAGCCCTTTACAATATGGATCAAGTTTTTCAAATTGAATTAGATATGGAGTACTTCGGGCATTCATTTGGTAAGAAGCTTAGAATTTCAACTAATTTGAAGAACAAAAGGAACCATGAAATTAACATGCAAAACAAAAGGCAGATTTGTCTACCCATTTAATCAACAGAGTAACTTTAAACCAGCTTCAAAACCACTTAAGTCTAAACACAAGGGCAATAAATGTTTTAAGTGTCTGCAACTAGGCCACATGACTTACAATCATACAAAAAAGAATCTGCAGATTGGAGTGGAGCATGAAGATAATGCAAAAAACCAAAAAGATGAAGGAGATGAAAATTCTTATGATTATGGAATTAATGAAGACAACTCTTTAATAGTTGTAGAACAAAAGGGTTTCTGTTCTGGATTTCAATCGACTAGATGCTGAAATAACTTAGGTCAACTAAGTCAATTTTGTTTCATTTTATCTTTTCAGGATAAACTTATTATTGGGGATTGAGTCGACTAGATATACATGGAGTCAACTGAAGATATATCAGTATAGAAAAAGTCAAATGTTATCGAGATCAATCAACTAATGGCACAAAATACTCAAATGGTGACATAGTCAACAAAAGAATCGTGTCGAGATCCAAGGGAACATGTCTTGCATCGATCTGGAAGAGTCCATTGATGGTACAAAAGAGTCAATTAATGCCACAGTCAAATCGAGATACATGTGAACCAGTCATGATCCAAACATCAATCATGATCCAGATGAAACAGTCATGGACTAGTCGACCGTGTCAAAGTTTGATCCAAGCTAATCATCTAGAATGTGGTTGAGTCAACTACAGTAAGATTAGTTGATTGATGGCAAGGATTAAGTCAATTGGATGGAAAACAATCCTCATGTCTACTGCTTTATTTGTACATCTTGCTACTGTTGTCTTGTACCACATTTAGTTATTATTATTTGTTTATTTTCTCTTGTACTTCACCCTCATCTATAAAAAGAGAAAAGTTTTATATAGGTTTCCCCACCTATGGAAAAAAGAAATTTTTTTGTTTAATGGATACAAGGAGTGACTCATCCAACAAGTTATAGGTCTGAGAGCCTAGGGGCTGCCGAATCACATAAAATGTTGTACATTGTTTTCCTATTCCACTTCATAATCTTTGATTTGTTGACATTGTGATTAAAGTCTTACATTTGCAAGAGCAATTTCAAAAAGATCTTCTATTTTTTATGAATCATATATTCAACCCCCTTCTAAACATTTTGTGAACCCAAATTAGAGATGTTAAATACAACTGCATAAATTATAAGGTGAAAGAGAAAACAATGTACCTGTAAAAGCAGCAAATTTGGACTTGATCGACTATTTCTTCTGAAAGACCTTACCTGTCTAGCTAAAAGTGCTTCAGCATAAAGCTTCCCAACCGCAGATGAATTGTTTTTACTCTTGTTTGATGTCAAGGTGTTTGCCAAAGAAGGATGACAAGGATTTGTTGCTACTTTCCTCAACAAATTAAGCATTTGGGCCAGAGGTTGTTTCTTCCTCTTCTTATGGTTACTTCCTCCATTAGCAACGCATCCTCCCAAGGTTACAACATCCTTGTCATTGCTCTTAGCAACAACAAGTTCTGTCAAGAATTGGTCTTTATTTGTATTTAAATGTGGCATGGGCTCACCAACCATCTTATAGTTTATAGTTTTACAAGAACTTGAGCTAACAAAAGAAGTGCCCGCATTCTTGTATCGCTTTGGTTCACAAATTTCCTTTCCGTTCTCAACTATTTGAAGCCATTGATCCAGCACGCAGCAGTACTTAAGGAAGACCAATTTCAATGACGGCCCGATACACGGATCCAATCCCAATGCCTCTGCTACTGATTTCCATTTCCATTCCTTTGACACCGCATCATAGCCACCTTCCCTTTGCACCATGGAGTAGAGCTTGAATAAATCGATGGGACTCCCATCGCCAAGCATGGCCGGCAGCAACCTGATCTGACTACTCTTGCAGATATTTTTGAGGAAGGAAGAAAGGATCCGATCGAACTGGCATCCAAGATTGTCACCGCCGGTCGAGTCCAGGTTGGAGACGTCGAGGTCGGAGCAGTAACCAACGCTCTGGAGCATCTTGAGGATCTCAGCTAGAGAGTGGAAGGGTCTAGGTGAGGTAGAGGATATGTAAGTTATGTCCATAGGGCAGCGGCGGAAGCAGAGGGGCGGGGCGGCGACAGAGGGGTGGCAGTGTATAGCGCTTGGCCGCCGCCAACCCAGGCAAGGCCGAGGCGGGTTTGGGAAAGTAAAAAAAAGGTTTAAAAGGCCGAAGCGGGTGTGGGTATCGAGCGTGCGAAAACCTAAATTAGGGTTAAGGAATTGAAGACAAGTAGCAATAAACATCCGCATGGCAATATGATATCGAGGGATTCATTAATATATATAATCTACTACATTTTACTTAATGATGCATAACACAGTTTAATTCTTTGCTGAGGTGTGATTTAGTAATGAATTTTTAAAAAATATATAGAGGTGGTCTTCTGTACAGGAGTTTACCTAGCAGATAGAGTACAATTTCAACATTGAACAACCTTTCAGGGATGATGCGACTGCGGAATCCAGACTGACCCGCTAAAAAGCTACGAGCGCTTCTTTAATTTTACCCAGGTGGTTGGTGGAGATCCGTTGAGGCTCCGACCTCTTCTGGCTCAGCTATTGAAGGGGCATCCCTGAAGCACCATGGGGCAGGACTGACCACTTCAGGGATTAGTCGCGCCGAAAGGTTGGACACCCTAGTGCTAACCAAAAATAAATAAATAAAAGATGCATTTTACCAAATCTACGGTATTATTACCCCTAAGGGCACAATGAAGCAGCAAAGACGGGAAGACATTTCATAGGAGAACATAGTTTGATCCTCTGTTGAGGCGCAATTTGACAATGAATTTTTAAAAAATCTATGGAGATAGCTCTATGTGCAGGAGTTTGTCTGGATGATAGAGTACGACTTCGGCATTGGACAACTTTTTAGAGATAGCGCGACTGTAGAGTCCGGACTGACCTGCTAAAAAAGCTACGAGCACTTTCTCGATTTACCAAAGTGGTTGGTAGAGATCCGCTGGGATTCTAACCTCTTCCGGTTCAGCTGTTGAAGATGCATCCCCAAAAGACCGTAGGACATGGCTGACCACCTCATGAATTAGTCGAGCCAAAGGTTTGGATACCCTGGTGCTAACAAAAAAAATTGACACAATGCACTAATAAAAGCAGAAAGATATTATACAGAATATCATAATTCAATTCTCTGTTGAGGTATATTTGACAATGAATTTTAAAAAATTCACGTGGACAATTTTGATTATAGGAGTTTTGTCTTCGCAAATAGAGTACAACTTCGACGTTGAACAGTTTTACAAGGAAAGTGCGATTGCAAAGACTGTTGAACTGCAAGTTATTCTTAATTTATACTAAGGGTCGGTGAAAATTTTACCTAGATAAATTATGAACTCTCCAATAGTTTGATACCTTTATCATGATAAATATTTATCAAACATAGACGGTGCAACGGCAATGGCGGTGAGCCACCTCACAGGAGAACACAATTCGATCCTCTACTGAGGTGCGGTTCGGTGATGAATTTTTGAAAAATTTGTAAAAGTGGCTTCTCTGTGTAGGAGTTTGCCTGGTGGATAAAATATGACTTCAGCATTAGACAACCTTTTAGGAATAATGCGACTGCAGAGTCCGAACTGACCCGCTAAAAAAACTACAAACACTTCCTTAATTTACTCAAGTGGTTGGTGGAGATCCGTTGGGACTCCGACCTCTTCCGACTCAGTTGTTGAAGGGGCATCTCCGAAGGACCATAAGGCGGGACTGACCACTCCAGGGATTAATCGGACCAAAGGTTCAAACGCCCCGGTGCTAATAAAAAAAATATATATATATTTCAAAAATCAATTACTTATATGCTATTTCAATAATATGGATTATTAAAAACGCCATTTTATTTTAATTTACTACCTTTTGTTGTTACATATCTTAATAAATTCAGTATGAACTTTCACTTTGAATAGATCTAAACAAAATATCCATTGTGCAACATATCTAATTCAATAGAACAACTGGCCCAACAATGAAGAACAAGCACAATATTCTTCTATTTTCATGCATTTAGACAACTTCTACATTATTCAGTCAGCCAGAGTTCTCTTGGAACGCAATTACTATAAATAGCACTGCAAAGATGTATTCGATATGCAATGCCCAGGCGCAAGAATACACGATAGATTGCAAGAGCAATTTATCGGAAACTCAGTTGCGATATGGCTTCAATCGAGCAACTGTGAGATCGGAGTCTTCTTGAATGCATAGTTAGCGATCAGTTGCGCCGCCATTGCCTTGTTGGGAAACATGTTGTCGGCTTGCATCCGTTCCCTGAAGCCATAAGCAGGTGTCTTTGCATTCACATAAGTCTGGAGCAAAGTCTTGTATTGCTTGAGTTGGCTGACATAGCCCATCTGCTTCAGCCTGTGGAAAATCTTTTCAGCATTATGGATATCGCCCCTTTTAGCGTATTGATTCATCACGGTTATAAAAGAGCTGTAGAAAGGTCTAATCTTGCCTTGCTGAAAAGCCCTGTGCAATACCGAGTCCGCTTTATCGACCTCGCCGGATTCGACATAGAGTTTCACTAGTGCATCGCATGTCAAAGGATTAATTTGGCATCCATTCTCAGACATCCGATTCAACAGTTCCTTTCCTTTGGCCAACAACTTGTTGTTTGCATAAACCTTTAACATGGCGCTGTAGTACTTCGACGACAAATTCCAAGTCTTGTCCATCTTCTCGAAGACTTCCTCTGCCTTCTCGATTTGCCCAAGCCTACCCCAAGCCATTATTGCAGTTAGGCACTCATACAGATAAGGTTTGGTATCACAAACTTTCCATATTCTTGCGACTTCGTCTGCTTTGCCCAAGGAGGCATAAAGAGGGAGAAGAAGTTTGCAAGCATAGCGATTCTCCTGGAGGCCATTGCCTTCGATATCTTTCAATGCTGCTTCTGCTTTTTCTGTCAAACCGGTGAATATGTAAGCTTTTGCAACCAAGGACTTCAACTGCAAATCAGGTTCCACACCTTCAGATTTCATTCTCTCCAGAATTTGCTCCACACCCAATATGTCACGGGTTTTGCCTTTGACATCGACTAGCATCTTATAAGTGAAGAGCGTAGGTTTTATATTTTTCTTTTCCATCATCGAGAGTACATCGACAATCTTTTTCCAGTCTACCCGTTTGTAGATCAGCAACAACTGGTTGCAAGCAAAAGGTGTGATTGGAAGACCAAGATCTATGATTTTGCGGAACACTTCTTCTGCTTTCTTGACATTAACAGCAGCGACACAACTAGCCAACAAAGTTTCGTAGACAGTCACCCTCCTGAACGATTCTGGGATTTTCTCGATGATGTACTTTTCAGCCTTTAGTAGACCATAAACCCTTGCGACCAAATTCAAATGAATAGCGTAGTCGCGCTCCACAAGTTCAATTTTCTCTCTAGCTTCCAGCCATTCAACAAACTGCAAATGTAAAAAAACAGTCTAAAGTTTTAGACGAAAAAAAAACATGATAAAAGAATGTGAAACGAAATAATTGAGCAAAGGTACACAAACATTTTCATTTATTTCATTTCACATACAAAACCAATAATCTAAAGAACTATAAATGTCGAACTACCATTGAAAAACACACATTTATGTCGTTTCAGCTGCTGACTCAAGTTCCAGTTTTTTCTTTTAATAAAAAAAAAGTCATTACAGTGCAGGAATAAACAGACATGAATCAAACCAGAGTCATTATAGAAAATGGAGGATAATTTGATTCAGCAGAATTTGATTGAGGCAAAATATAATGGTCCTCGAAGTAAAGACCGGCTAAGTCCCTACTACAACTTCAATGCACTTAATGGATTAACATTTAACACAATACAGACCACATTCGGTTGTGGCGCAGCAGGCAATTTGCCTTTTGCTCAAGCATGTCCAATGCATTTAAATTAGACAATAGCATAAACGGCACGGTGTGCCTGTTTGGGATAGTATATAATGATGCAGTACCAGGATGAATAAAACTTACAAAAAGAGCTAAATATTATAAAAACTGAAAATTGCAAGCGAGGATCAAGATCTAAGAAAGAAGTTGTTTGTATGGTTTAGCCATACAATCAGACAACTTGAAAGGGAAAGCCATAGTCCACCTTGTTAATAATAAATGTTACCAAAAAAGAAAAGTTTGATCTTCAATTAGTATACCAGAGGTCAAAATCAAATTTTAGAAACATCATAATTTTAGCTAAGTAGTTCGGTTAAGATACAATCACCTGCAGTGTCATTGAGTAGAGACGTAGCTTCTTCAGTTTATACATAGCAAGAGATATCTCGTCTCTCCCAAGAGGTTTTCCTTCCTCAACAAACTTATCAAGCGCTCTCGTTAAAGAATTTCTAGGAGTTTTCATTATTATCTCGAAAATTGGAGAATGTGAGAGCCTTAACCGCTCCTTTTTTACCCCACTTTCACTTGCTTCAACATCTACCAAGTCAAGTGAACTAACTTCAGATTCATCGTATTCTTCGGATAACTCCCCTTCGGAAATGAGCTCTTCATTGTCTTCTTTGCCAGAACCATCCACAGATTCCGGTGATACATCCAGGTCAGGAAATCCATCATCTAAATCATCTTCCATACCGCCTGAATTTGCTCCAGCCTGAGAAGATAAATATCGACCCCAGAGGTCAGGTTTTGGAGAAATAGGTCCACAGGTATATGACTTCAGTTGAATTGAGCTGCTAGTTATATTAGAGCCTTCTGTGTAAAGGCGGTCTCCATGCTTCAAGCTACCTCTTCCTGCGTATGTACACAAGGTAGGACTACAAGGAAAACCAATGCGGTTGGTCCTGAAAATTGAATGCAAAAATGAGAATTCTACTCTTAACATTCACTAAAAAAAAACATGAATATAGCTTTTAACTCATAGATTGAGAATACTCTCATTAACCCATACTA
Source organism: Alpinia galanga (assembly GCA_037177395.1). Taxonomy (NCBI): domain Eukaryota; kingdom Viridiplantae; phylum Streptophyta; class Magnoliopsida; order Zingiberales; family Zingiberaceae; genus Alpinia; species Alpinia galanga. Next base: position 2,703,421 of record JBAMHZ010000117.1, read on the forward strand.
GGTAACAAAAAATTTGATGATAAAATACAAAAAGGGCAGTCCGCATGAAACTCCTGCCAATGTAGGGCTCCAGGAAAGAGTCGCGTAGTTTTACCTTTCTTTGCAAGAGACTATTTTTTAGACTCAAAACCATGACCTCTATATCACATGGCAACAAATTTACCATTGCACCAAGACTCTCCTTCGTTTGATGATAAAATGTATTAGAAAAAAAAACATGTCCTTGAAAACATGTTTTTTTAGAGGAAGGACCGATTCTTAAGTGAGCAAAGACAAAAAAAAAAAAAAAGATGAATTAAAAAGAACTAGGATGATAATGATTAGCAATATAACCACGCACATCTTTTAAATTCAAACAAATTAAAGTCTAACAATTATATTAAGTTGGCTTGGACCTCAATTTAGAAATGATGGCCAAATGAGTATAAGTAATGTTGAGTTTGGTAGACACCAATTGAAGCTTGATTCAATTCACCTGAGGTGAACACTTTTCGCTCAAGGTGGATTGGAAACCCAAGATGGCCACAATCTGGCCAAAGTGGATAGGTCAATCTTCAAGTGAGCACCTTTCAATGTTTGTCACCACAAGACCCAAGGATGGCACCAATTAACTCTACAAAGTAGCATGTGTTCGCACTATTGATCACCAAGGCCATACATGTAGATGCCATTTAAGGGTAGTCATGCTGACGGTTAATATTACCAACACAATAGAAACATATGCATAAAGATATATTCTGTGTGTTAAGGAAATTGTAGCAATTGGGCCATCTACCACAACAACATAAAAAGAAGCAACAAACAAATATTTTGAAATGAGCTACATAATTCTCCCTCTATTATGTTGGTGATGGTCAAATTAATATTTAATAAAGAATCAAAATAAATTCTTATTTTGACTATATTCTGAGATATGTATGATTCTTAAAATGCTTTCATTAGACTTGCATTATTAGTAAAATCCTTATTCTTTCTATTGACTTCATAGATAGGCAATGACTATTAGTTTTCTACAGGGTACTGTCACTAGCATGCTTTAACATTTCCTCTCAGGATATTTCATTTCCTCAAGGAAAAGAAAATAAATCAACTTGAATCAAATTAACTATAATGTTGTTGTCATACTTCCATCTATCATTAGTTTTAGTTTCATTCCTAGTATCTACTGCCCCAAGGAGAAGCACATGGTTAGAGGGGGAAAAATATGGAAAAGCAATGCACCTATGCATAAAGCATTAGTGATTTTGCAGTACATCTTTTCTTCATTCGTGAAGTAGATGCTCAAATTAAACATCTTAGCTGAAATAAGGCATTCAATTGTTCAAAAATAACTACTAAGACTCTCATCAACCCCTACTTATACTCTACCTCAATTAAGTCGCAAATTTCATCATGTATAAAGTGGCATGGTAGCATTACAAATTTTGAATTTGACTGACAAGCAAAAACTACTTTACCAACATTTAGACAGCTCCACATTTGTTCTACTTTACTTTCGAAGATAAATCACTGAAATACTGCACCTTTTGTCCCCCAGCCTTGGCGCAGTCCACCCATGACCCTTTGACAGAAGAAGTGAGTATCCATTCTTCACAGGATTAGGATTTCCATTTTTATCACATACCTCAGAACCTACTACTACTCCATAATCGCACTGTAGATGAAAGCACAGAGAAAATTAATAGTTAAGAAAAAAAACATGAAATAAGTTCTTATAAAAAGAGGATAGGATAAGTTCTTCAAGTGGCCTATGAAGAATCAACATTAATGTCCTTGATTGACAATTAGTCAATTAAATAAAATCAAAAGCAGAAAATTGATGCACTAGTTGCATGCAGACATCTTAATTCAATTAGACAGATTAGCTCTCAAGAGCATGAAACCCAGACAAATTGGCAAAAAAATAAAATAAAAAGAAATGAAAATAAGATAAAGCTATGTAGTTGTAATATTTCAACAAAACACAAGTAGGAGTAAGACAATGTAAATATATAACACTAAGAAATCTAGAAAATAACAAAACAGGTACAACTACAAAGTTGTAATATTTCAACAAAATGCTAGTAATAAAACAATGTAATACACAAAACTCCAAAGAAGGCTTACTCGATATTACTTAAATGATTCACACCAGTATCTCATTACTTGTGGAGAAAATTGTAGCTGTAGCACTCAATCAGAGCCATATTATTACAATTTGACGTAATTTTTTTAGGAAAAAAACAGTAATCAATTCAAAGCATCATTATTAATGCAAATCCAATGGACCTGTTTCTGGTTTAACCTGACAGAATATTGTGTTTTAATCTGAAGTAGTTGATGTCTCTTTCATGTTGAATGGGCTATGATAGATGCCTCTTCGAAACAAAATTGAGTTTCATGTTACCTTGTTCTTTTCAGATTCCTCAGAAAGAAACAATAATTCAAAAGGAATTATTATCGTGATGAATATCAAATGGGCAGGCATTGATAACTAAGATTAGGATGGAATACTGTCAGTGTCACAGGTAACTATGTTTCAGTTAAAGAAAGAGTATAAATAACACTGTCACAAGAAAAGACTAAACGACAACTGTTCTATGTTTCTTCCAGATTCCTCATATGTAGTGCTGTGAGGATAATGATACGAGTGGTAGGATCACAGTCAGAAAATAAACAAACCCACCATCAAAAAATCAAGTGGAACATCGAAACTACAACCTTTGACATGAAATTCAAAATTACTAGGAAAAATACACAATTGTCCGATTTCAATATCCGAGCATCAATGTCCAACACACTTGAGTGATTTCTCAGTGGATTTGTGCCCTCGCATATAACAACGCGACTATATAGTATCTTCCCTGAAAACATATTCAAAATCGAAAAATCAATGATTCCCAACAGTTGACACAGTTAACATCATTCTTAGGAAGCGGCAACCAACTCGGAGTAGGTGAACACTAGCAACGGAGCATTGACACAGTGAACCAGGAACAATAGGCAGAAACAACAACACATCTTTGCCAAATCGTAAGAAAGGTGATTAAAATCAAGGTTAAACTACGATCACCTTAGTTGTTTTCTCCAGGTGAAGGACCCCGGCGCTGGTCTTGGAGGGAGGGAAGGTCTTCCCCACGAGAACACGGTTGAGCAAAGGAATCTGACGCTTCGCCATTGACGTAAACGAGACGCGGAAGCGACGGCGACCCGAAACGACGTCGGAAAATCAGTTTTTGGGGACAGGTCGAGCTAGAAATGGGGAACAGAGTAGGGTTCGACAAGGGTTTTGAGGAGCGAACCTTAAAGTACTAAAATACCCTCCCGTCTTTGTACGAACTATCGGATTTTTTTAAGATGAAGTAAAGGGTAAAAGTGGAATTTAAAATCTAGGGTTTTAGAGCCGAATGGCATAGAAATGCGTTTGGGTTGTCTTGGCCTGGCCCAACCCAAGTAATGGTACAGGTGAAAAGGTGAAAAGGAGAGGTTAATAATATTAGACACTATTATTAAGATAAAAAATGATAAATTATCTCTGATTGAGATTTTTTAATATTTAAAATCTTTTTTTAAATAAAAGGATTAATAGAAATGTTTTTAAAACTCTAAAGAACATATTAAAGAAGATATAAATAAATACTTAAGTGGCATTTAATAAATGCCTCGACGATATGAGATAATAACAATACAGACATTAATAAATATTAAAAAAAAACTCAATAAACAATATAAAATATATAAAGAGAGAGGAATGGTAGCCTATACAACTCATCTGTAAGCATTCATAAACATCTCTGTTATATATATATATATGTTATCCTACGTAACTCATCTGTGAGCACATTCGTTATCTACCGTCCGATCTCTTTAGATTTAAGGATTAAGTTACAATACACAAGCGATCAGATAGTGAATAATGAAAATGTTTACGAGTGCTCATGGATAAGTTGTATAGAATAGCATTGCTTTATATATAGATATATATGAATGATTTTCTATACAACTTTTATGTGAACACCTTCATCATCCACTGTCCGATCAGGAAAGTACTATAGCAAAATCTTTGAACCTTAAGGGATCGGATGGTGGATAATAGAGATGCTCACGAATGCGTTGTTTAGGATAATATATATATATATATATAGAGTAATGTTACCCTACACAACTCGTCCATGAGCATCTTTATTATTTGTCGTCCAATCGGATGAGCACTATAGCTCAATCCTTGAACCCTAAGGGATTGAACAATAAATAATGTAAATATTTACAAATGCTTACGGATGAATTATGTAAGATAACATTTCTCTCTCTGTATATATATATATAGTTGTGATAGCTTGCATGTCTTATTTTGCGCACTCATATGCAATTGCCCAATCCACAATCTGATTCATCTGTATCGTCTCTCCCACAATAACCCTTGCCACCGCACGACCTCTCCAAATCGACTCTAAAGCTTAATCCCTAAACTTAGTTGATTGCCTACACCATCTCACTCGCCGCGATCGCGGTAGCAATTTGACTACGATCCAACCACAACGTAGCCACGATGTCGCAACGAGAATCCCACTACAATCCAACAACAACAAGATTACAATGCCACGACGGCGATATTACCATGATCCAATTGCAATCTGATCAAAATCCAATAGTGATAAGTAAAAGCAAAACTCTGTATATTCCTCATTCATGAGCACACAAAATAGCATCACCCAACAAACTTTGAAATTTAATATCTTTCTCACATTTGTATTATTATGTTAGAGTAGTTTGAACTCAAAACAACAATTATAGTTTTCATTAATTTTAGAAAAACTCCAATAAAAAGTATTAGGCCATTTATTCTCTTTTGCTCTAATTGGTCTTGGGAAACTGTATAGCGAGTATAACATTGTAATTGTAATAGATTTGGCACCATCAAATAAATCGTTTTAAATTTAAATAATTGATTAATAATGAGCATCCATGACATTCCAAGAGCATGAGCACAATTTCATCTTGAGTTACTGACCAGAACAGAAGGGAAATTGAAACAATTGAATTCATTCATTACAAGGGCAAATCCAACAAAATTCTCATTAATCACACTAAAAAAAATAACTCATTAAGATTTAAGTAGTAAGAACTTGAAATTAAAAAACAAAAACAAACAAATTATTGAGAAGATTTGCCTCACTTGCAGCTGTTCAAGCTTTTCTTGGCTTGCTGGTAGCAAGCTGGTCCTCAGGCTGCAGCAGCAAAATATACAGTTAGAAATCAACAAAACAGAAAGGGAATCGAAAAATTATAGTACAAAAATTTTGCTTGCTGGCTTCCATTTTTTTTTTCTGAAACAGCTTGCAGAAAAGTGGATAGATAACTGAAACTTACAAGATCGATCCATCCATTCGAGTGATTTGAATACATCAAGGAATTAAAAAGAAATAGATTTGTCGAGAATTCACAAGGAGAAGAACAATTGAGGTAAAAAGCAATGACTAAGCTCAGCTTAGATTTTCAGACTGTTGAAATTAATAAAAATTGCAAGAACAAAATAGTTTTAATTAAATATTTTAGCATAAGCAGGCATCGACAAAAGAGGAAAAGGTATGCGTTGTTACTTCCGAAGCCGTATGAAGCATGTGTGCGAAATAAGACGACCGCTGAAGGAAGAAAATTACCTCTTTCTTGACAGCCTCTTCCTTCTCAGACAGTATGAGTTCAATGTGGCATGGAGAGGACATGTAAGCTGCAATACAGAGCAGATGCAATCGATTAGATACTAAAAGGAAATTCATTAGCTCAATGAAGGAACTTACCATTGATTCTTCCATGAGCCCGATACGTCCTGCGCCTTTGTTTCTGGGCTTGGTTCACCTGGATGTGTGAGATGTAAAGTGCATCGACATCCAAGCCCTTCATCTACATGAAAGAAACAAAAGTTAGAAATATAAGCAGGACACTGAAGATGGAAGGTGGTTGCCTATGAGCATACTTCGGCATTGCTTTCGGCATTTTTCAGCAGATCCAAAATGAATCGTGCCGATTTCACAGGCCACCGACCCTGCCCATTTGGGTGCCTGTTCTTGGCCTGAGCAGTTCGACCCACTCCGCCGCAAAACCTCCGGAAGGGAATAGCCTGCTTGTGGGCAATTACATCCTGGAGGTATCGTTTTGCCTTGGATAATGATAGCTTTCTAACAGCATGGGCAGTCTCTCGAGTGTTCTATTAACATAATCAAATTTGAAACATGTCCTTGTCAGTCACATGCAATGAACTATGCAAATTCTGTAACAAAGATGAATCCCTATTGAGAGTATCATTTCATTATAAAAAATAAGTTAATTTCATAATTAAGAAGCAAATTATAAACACAATGGAAAAAAAAAATCAAAACCCTTATAGAAAATTTGATAAAGATCACAACAATTAGGAACAAAATCATCGATAGTCAATCAGAAAAGAAACACATCAAAGGTAAACTCATAGAATTGAATTGAGAATCACTAAGTGTATATAAAATAAGAATCTTCTGTGATCCATTACTGAGATATGTGAAACTAATGGATAATTTATATATTTCTCCAATTTATATTAGGTAATATTACAGCTGAATGTAACATTATTTCCATATTAAAAAAATTATACCGAAATATAATCATTATCTTATAGTAGTAATAAATCTAAGGATGCATTTTGTTTAAATTAAAACTATTTTACAGCAATGCAAACATTAGAATATACAACAGCAAAACTTAATTGATATAGTGATTAGTTCCTTGCCAAATAATCATTAATTATCATAAAAATAACCAATTAAAGGAATTCTAGTTCAAATACCAATTCAAAATGTGAACATCCATGTTTTATATATGAATTCAATTCAATTATAACAAAGAAGACTTATTCGTGAATGAAAACTAAATTACAACTTTTTCATCCAATATCACTTGCAAGTAGGATTTTAAGTTTCTTGAGGGAAACAAATATTGCCTAGAGTCTAAATTTTTCCTAATGATACGGAACTTGATTTCTCATCGCCTTAAATTTTTGACAAATAATGTCTACAGAATATTCTTTTCTTTCTAATATCAGGGTCGTGATTATTCATTCAATCATCAAATTCTTAGAACTGGGATTGCAGATGCATTGTCTAAGAGATCTTAGCAAGTAAATTTTGCCAACAAGATTTTTTGAACACAGAATAAACAAACAAATGCCCTTGACGCACCTTGAAGTGAACCCTCAAGTCATGGCCCATGGCCTTGGCAGCTGCAAACACCCAACAAAAATAAGTTCGAATAAGATCTCAATCACTGGCCGAATCCCCATTCATGTCATGGCAAAACAGAAAACTCCATAGTTCAACTTGAAGCGAAGAAACCATAGCAGAAATGTGAAACTTACACTTGGTAGGGTTGGAAGGATCTCTCGAGTACTTCACCTGATCGAAACGATTGGCGCGCAGAAATCGAATTAGCACTGGATTACCGATAAAAGTGAAGTCTCGAGGCAACGGGAAAGATGGAACTCACCATGACTGCAGATAATTCTTCGCGACCTCCGACTCCGAGCCCCCGCAGCAGGAGGGGGAAGGAGAAGGCAGCTTAGAGGACTTGTAGCGGAACCCTAGGGCGAACGGTCCTTATATAGGCCAATGGAACGAAGTGGGCTGGGCTTAGGAACCTTAATGGGCCTAAATGGTGTGTAATTGCTTCAATTCTCCATTTGTCAAAATCCAAAGAATATAAAAATTTTTAAAAATAAATAAATATTTGTCAGTAATTTTGAATAATAATTTTGCAAAATAACATAAAAAAAAAATGAAACCGTCACATTAATGGCCCCCCGTAGCTACTCCTACGTGTGGAGGAGGATAAATAAAGAACCCAAGATGGCCAGTACAGAAATGCTACCCCTACATGTGGAGGAGGATAAATAAAGAACCCAAGATGGCCAGTACAGAAATGTGGATTCATCGGTAGTTTAGCGATGAAACTCAAAAATCAATCCCTTATCCTTTCAGACTTTAACACGGCTACGTTGGTCGTCCAAGTAAGCCATAAGGGCTATAAGATAAAACAACAGGAATGATTGTTTAGGCAATGAAATTCGATTTTTTTTTTAAAGACAACAATAATTTGAAAAAGCTTTATTTTAACATACTTCATTTCAATTCCAAAATTCTCGATCATGAGATATAGATCTTATGTAAAAGATGATTTGCTCGCCTTCAGCATTCATGTTAATCGGTCTCACAGTCAATACGGAGAAGGCAAATCACAAAGAGCACTTTGTGCCCAACTAAAAGCTAACGTGATAGGATGATAGATACCCCAAAAAGGTTTACAGCTTCTGGAGATTGACTCTTACTCTCTTATGCAAGTCTGTTACCGTGCTAATCACAAGATTCTCTCACAGAGATGAGATATCAAACTCGCTACTTGAGTAAATGGCTTATTATATAGGTTTCCATTGATAATTTAATTTTTAAAATAAAATAAAATAAATAGGGTAGCGAATCCACATAAAATAATAAATAAAATTAAATATTTTATTGTATTTGTTTTTTATGAAAAAAAATAAATATGCTATATCATCAATGTAAATCGAAAAAACTTCTGAGACTAACTCGTTAATAAAAATATAAAAATTTATCTGTAATGAATAAGGATCAATTCCCAAATATTTTATCACAGAATCACTTCATGTGAACTTCCTAATTAAATTTATAATATATCCTCTTCCTATGTAGAGGCAACTGAAGGGGACTATTAATGTGACAATTTCATATTTTATTAAAGTAAATCAAAAAACACTCATAGCGGACAGCTCACAATCTAACATTCTAAAATGTATTACTCTATTGAAAAAAGAATTCTATAAATATAACGCAAGTTGAAGATTGAACTAAAAATATCTAAAAAAAAAAAAAACTACATAAACAATTTATCGTTGCACTGACTGTCAAAATAAATCAAAAAATAACTCCAAACACATCTTCTTTACTTAGGACGAGCCAAATCCTCCCTCTCCATGCGAGGCCATCTCAAGCTTTCGACTTCCATGTAAAGTCGCTCCATTGTTGAATAACCCTACCAATCAGCGGAGATTTTATTTTTGTAAAGTGAATAGGAGAGGAGAGTTTATTTTTGTTTTTTTTTTTCACCTTAAAAGTATGAGATAAATTATGAAAGACTTATTCTAACAAAAAAGGCACGTGTCCCTAAAAGACTTTGCAATTTGCAATCTTCAGATATTAACCCTTACCTTTTATGTGAGAGCCTTATCATGATTTTCTTGTAGCATATTTGACTTTTCGTCTAAATTTGTGACATTTAAATTTAATAATATTAGACATAATTATTAAAATAAAATTAAAAAATTATCTCTAATTGAGATTTTTAAATATTTATTTTACAAAAAAGATTAATAGAAATATTTTAAAAACTTCAGAGAAAAATATTTAAGATGATATAAATAAATACTTTAACGAGTTTGTTATGCTAGGTGATGCTCCTATGTATGACTATGCACGACAACGAAGAATATACAGT
>JBAMHZ010000117.1:2731751-2745897 GCA_037177395.1 Alpinia galanga
GTCATCTCTTATCTTAACACCTGTCTCATTACGTCTAATATTGCTAAACTTAAACTCTATATATTCTGTCTTTACTCTACTAAATTTAAAAACTTTCACTTTTAGTATTTCCTGCCAAGATTCTAATTTAGTATTTACTCCTTCACGTGTCTCACCTACCAAAATACTATCATCTATAAACAACATACACCACGGTACTGTATCTTGAATGTGTCCAGTAAGTTCATCCATAGTAGTGTAAAAAGATAGAGACTTAGAGCTGATCTTTGATATAATCCTATCTTTATTTAAAATGTTTCAGTTAATCCACCTGAAACCTTCACTCTAATCATTACTTCTTCGTACATATTCTTAATTAGTTTAATATATGTTACACTAGTACCTCTCTTTTCTAAAATTCTCCATATAATTTCTCTTGGCACTCTGTTATGAGTTTTTTCTAAGTCAATGAATACCATATGTAGGCTTTGCTTTTGCTCTCAATACTTTTCAATTAATTGTTTGAGAAGATATATAGCTTCTATTATTGACCTTCCAAGTATAAATCCAAATTAATTTTCGGTAACTATGGTCTCCTTCCTTAAACTTTTTTCTATTACTTTTTTCCAAAGTAAATGTGCTACCTTTGTGGAGTTGATTGAGAATTGTGATTACAGTTCATGGCTGCTGTTTTTCGCATTGCAGAGCTACAAGTTTTTGGAGCCTCACCGGAAAAAGGTACAATTATATATATAAAATAATAGTCAGGGAGGTTAAAACTCCTAAACCAAAAGTCAAACCATACAGGACAACCAGGTGCGTTCCTAAAGGCGAGGGAGGCAGTAGACAACTTACAAGGAGGAACATAATTAAGCATACAATTCACACAGTAAACGATCAAGTGAAAGGCCCGACATGCCCCAGGCCAGGCGTGTCAAAACCCCAATTCCCCGACATGCCCGTGCCAGCTGAGCATGGGCGTGTGCGCTACTGCCGGGCATGTTTGCCCCAGTCCGCCAAAAACGATCAAGTTTTTGGAGCCTCACAATCTGATAGATAATGATGCGGGATAAGTGAGACAAATGATCACATTAAGGATGGGCAATCACTGTAGTCCCTTCAACACTTTTTGACAATCATTCACTTTCATGGGCAATTGTTGTAGTCCCCTTCAGCAATTTTTGACAATCATACTGAAATGACAAGACTTTTGGCTTTCTGGATAAAATCACATTTATAGCTATTCCATGAGTCTCTATTGAGTTTGACCGCGGAGAATATGCCTCGTGTAAGATTTCTCTCACTAATGACCAACACAAAGTACAATGATCTATAGATGAATTTTATGAGGAGTCGAGGACCATGTGGCTGCTTTAGAAGTTTTGTCCACGTAGTTTCACTGTTTTGTTTTATAAGCTTGTATGTGGGCTTGCTACTGGTTTTGCTTAAGTTTCTCAATAATCAAGTGAAAGATATCCCATCACTTATATCAAATAAAGGTTTGGCAATTAAAACTCAAGGGAAGTTAAAGGACATGCAATTTCTTGTACCTATTTCGATTCAGTCAGCATCTATCTGGGCATGTGGGAATCAAGGAGTTATTTCATAAATCATGATGAGATGGTCGAGATGATGATATAAATCCTGAAAATAGCATTTTCAAAGGTTAATGTGGTCTTTCATGTTCAGTGCTCAGTTTGAAATGAATGCAGTTATATCTTAATTCTTGACTTTGTGTTACTATTGCTTTTCAGGAAAATACAATTTCTTGTTTTAGACTTCTTGTAAACTAATCAGTTCTAAAGTAAATTCTTCATTGTGTTCCTTAAATCATAAGTGAAAAAACTATAGTTTCAGAATTCAGATACTGTAGAGTTTATTGTTAACTTGTGTAATGAAGAATTTTCTTTTTCTTTAGGATCTTGGTGGATCTCTTGGTAGAGAAGCGGCTACTGGAAGAGGGGTGCTGTTTGCAACAGAAGTTCTACTAGAAGAGCATGGAAAGAGGCTTAAAGATCAGCGCTTTGTGATACAAGTAAAGCTATGATTTTTTTTTCATATAGCTCTTATTCAGATAACTGGGAACTAAATAGTAAATATATTGTTATGAAGAATAAAACGTCATTGAGTTTTAACTATAATGCTAGAAATATATTAATATTATCACAAATGAAAGATAAATGTAAAAGACTACAATCCTTTTACGGGCATGGAGAAGTTGAATAAGGGATGCTCTTTTATGTGGGCCAAAATGGTAGGATGTTTCCTAAAATAAATATACAATTGTTTCCATCTTCATTATTGAACAGAGGAACCATCTTGATATTCAGTCACTTTTAGATACTCTTTGTATTATTTTCTGAGCTGTTGCAGAGAGAACTTGTCTGCACATCTAGTTGCTACTGCAACTTCTCTACACATCTAGTTGCCAAATTTGACTTTCTCAATTCAATTATTGAAACTAAAATTAATTAGAAAGAAATTTTTAATTATATAAAATAAGGAATTTAAAGAAATTATTGTGATCTTGGATCCCTCTTATTAAATAAAAAGATTTTTTTTATCAAATAGACAGAAGATCTGCCATGATTGATGGACCAGATTGTCAGAGAGATTAAAGAGAATGACAAATAACTGGTGAATTCATTGGTTTGGATCTTAACGCTAATTAAAAATGTAAAATAGGCCATGGATAATAATTAGGTTTAGCACCTGATTTAATAAAATGAAGTCCAAAGATTTTTGAGAGAACTATAGACTGCTAAATAGCTCTTTGGTTCCTGTTGATTGAAGTAAAAAAAAATGCCTTTTTTACCTTACAAAAGGAACCATGAAGCGAAACCCATCATTGGAAAACTAGAATATGTTGTTGGTAACTATGGCAATAAAACACAACTAACACCACTGGCAAAGCACCTCTCTCAACCGATGCTTGTTTCAAACGTTGAGCTTTAGGTACTGGCATTCGCTCAATGATTTGTACCCGAGGATTTAAGTTTAATACCCTATTTTTAGCTGCACAAGTAGTATAGTAATATGAATTATAATTCAAACATAACATCATGTAATCAGAAAAGAAATGAATAAAGATCATGAAATTATACGTTAGAACATAAATATTTCTGTCATATATATTCATTATCCACATTTGCTTGAAATTTTCAAAATCCCATTATCCATTATATTCATTACCTTTCTTGCGCTTACATACAGTTTTACTTGTTCGTGGCTTTTTCTTTTTGCTTTGATGGTCATATATGAATTTCACTCTTTCAATGTCGTTTTTTTATTCATAAATCATTAAAGTTAAATCATATTATAAAATCGAGACTTTTTGCTGTTGGGGCTAGTATAATTTACTAGTTCAGATTGTGAAATCATTACCAATCGGTTTCTCTAACTTATTTATTGATGAAGATCTTGTTGTCTTCAAATTCAGGGCTTTGGTAATGTTGGATCATGGGCAGCCCAACTCATTACTGAAGCTGGTGGTCAGGTGATTGCTGTTAGTGATGTCACGGGGGCAATCAAGAACAATAAAGGTCTGAACATAAAAGAATTGCTGAAACACTCAGCAGAGAATCATGGAATTAGAGGCTTCAGTGGTGGAGAACCCATTGATCCAGGTTCTTTGCTTATTGAAGACTGTGATGTTCTCATCCCTGCAGCACTTGGTGGTGTAATTAACAGGTTATTTATCGTTTGATTCTTACTGTAAATTGTGCTACCCTTATAATCTACTTATTGAAGTTTTAAGAAACATCTGAGATCACCTGGAATAAATAAGATTGTTCCTTCTCCTTGGAAGTTTGCTCAGTGATCTAAGAAACTTTTTCTTCTTTCGCCAACCCTAAGGGAAAATGCAAATGACATAAAGGCCAAATTCATTGTTGAGGCTGCAAATCATCCAACTGACCCTGAAGCTGATGAGGTGATACCCAAGTTTTAATCCTCACATTCGTCAAAAGCATAGTTGCTTGTATAGCCAGCTAGTAAACCTTTTGCCACTTGTTTTAGATCTTATCAAAGAAAGGTGTCATCATTCTTCCAGATATATATGCGAACTCTGGTGGCGTTACCGTCAGCTATTTTGAGTGGGTTCAGGTTAGTTGTTAGTTCCAGTCTTCTTCATACTCCATGCTTACCTTATAACAATCCAATTCACAGATTTCATGTGCAATCAACTGATCGATATCATGCTCTCTTTTCTCTCAAAGTACAGAGGGGTGAAATCAGTAATCATCCTTAAAATTTGCATCTGACAAAGTTCACAAAGCATTTGAATTTTTTTTTCCCATTGCCTTTTCAGAATATCCAAGGATTTATGTGGGATGAAGAGAAGGTGAATGCTGAACTGAGAACATACATTATCAGAGCCTTCAACAATATGAAGGAGATGTGCAAGACCTACAACTGTGATCTACGCATGGGAGCTTTTACTCTTGGAGTCAACCGAGTTGCGCGAGCAACAGCTCTTCGAGGATGGGAAGCTTGATTGTTAGGCTTTTGTGTTGCCTTGTTGCAGCAACATGATAACTCAGTTCCAGAAATAAGTTATCTGCTGAAGCAACTAATTTAAATAATACCCAAGGGTGTGTTTGTTCGATGAGCATCAATCCCATTGGCCTCGTACTTTTTCCAAGAGTGCATTGATTGGTAAGCAATGTGGTTCTGTGGGGCAAATTTTAATCAGACGACCTTCTAGATTTCGATGCTCTCGATATCAGGAAATAAGTCCTCATTCATTTTCCCCCTCAACCATAAGGATTGAAGTTTGGATGTGAAGTGAGTGATACTTCCCTGGTCTTGTGCTTCCTTGACAAACATTCATTGACTTCACTATATTTGTAATAAACCGTGGAAGTTTGGGTAGGAAATATTGCAAAAGTGAACTTGTTTTTCAGAGAGGCGGCTAACACACGCACACACAAAAAATCTAAATATAAATAAAAAATACATAATTGTTGAAGGAACTTCGTGTTTATTTGGTTGGCCCAAGAGAAGAGTCTTAATGCAATTGGGCAACTTCGTTTCTCCCCCATAAGAGAATGCGGCAGTGATCTCCACATCGAATATTTCTAATTTTTCCAGGCTGTTATATTCTTCTTTTTTTTTTTTTTAGCACGGGCTGTTTGAACCTTTAATAACTGAACCAGAAGAGATTGAACCACCTGGATAAATTAAGATAACGTTTATAGTTTTTTTTAGCGGATCAGTTTGAACTTCACAGTCGTATCATCCCTGAAAGACTATCAAACGTCAAAATCGTACTCCAATCGCTTAGATAAACTCTTGTATAGAGGGTCGCCTTTATAGATTTTTCAGAAATTCATTATCAAATTGCACCTCAGCAGAGGGTGGTCAGTCATACCCTACGGTTCTTCGGGGATGCCCCTTTAATAGCTGAGCCAAAAAAAATTGAAGCCCCAGTGAATCTCCATCAATCACCTAGATAAATCAAGGTAGCGCTCGTAGCTTTTTTAGCGGGTCGGCCTAGACTCTATAGGCATGTGCATAGAGGGTCGCCTTCACAGATTTTTCAGAAATTCATTATCGAATCGTACTTCAGCAGAGAATCGAACTGTATTTTCCTATAAAATACCTCACCACCTTTACCACTGCACCGTGTCCTTCTAGTGGTAGAGTGAGTTTAAATCATTTATGATGGCATGTGAGTCACCTATTTTTCCAGGCTGTTATATATATATTTTTTTAGTACTACAGTATTTGAACCTTCGGCCCGATTAATCCATGGAGGTAGTCAATCATGCTCCACGGTCCTTCAGGGCCCCTTTAATAGCTGGGTCGGAAAAGGTCAGAGCTCCAGTGGATCTCCACTAACCACCTGAATAAATCAAGGAAGTGTTCACAGCTTCAGTGCATCCGCAGTCGCGTCATCCCTGAAAGACTGTCCAACGCTGAAGTCGTACTACATTCACCAGACAAACTTTTATATAGAGAATCATCTCTATGAATTTTTTAAAAATTTATCACTGAATCATACCTCAACAAAGGATTAAACTGTGTTCTGTCTCATTGTCTTTGCTACTGCATCATGTCCTTAGGAGTGAGTATTTTCCTTTTACTGTATTTGTGAATTGATATGATCAAAGATAGATTGTGATTTTCACAGACTAGACCAAAGCAAAGAGATCATTGCCTTTGGAGATCAAAACTTTGAATTTGCAGGGTATTTGGAACGTGTTCTTCGTGGGTTCTTATGAATCTTTCATCCTTTTTGTTTTTCCTTCACTTTAACAAAAAGGTGCTGCTTATTTGGACAATTGAGCTTGTTAGGTAAAGTTGGAATGTGGACTTGGCCAATGAAATAATAAGAATTATAGGTTGCTTTTTGGAAATTCCAAAGCATTTTGGTGGATAAGTCTCTTGTAATTGGATTTGGATACTTTGTGAGGAAGTTGGTAAATGAGCTATGCAACCTTTTTTCTAAGTTAAAGTTTTCACCTTTGAAGAAGATAAAAGCAACTGGAAAAGAGGGAAGAAGAAGAAGAGAGTTTTGCTTTTAAAAAAATTTTAATTAAAAAGTAGACCTCAAACTTGTATATAATTAAATAAATTATTTTTTTTAAAAAAATAAATTTTATTATGAATTAATTTTAAATCTTTATTTTTTTATACTAATTATAAATAAATTCAATAGACAAATCTAAGATATAATCTTTTAATAAATATTTAAAATTATTTTTACAAACGAATGAAAGAGATATCTTATATAAAATATAAATATGATAGTTGAAATGAAAGAAAATATTAGATTTTTTTGTGATAGTAAAATACCTTTAAAACTTAGAAATTTTACAAAACAATAGTTAGACTTAATATGTTATATGAAATTGAATGTTAGACTACCACTCAAGCACATGAGCAAAAAATGAGAGTTATAAAGATAAAAATGTTAAAATGAATATTCATATGGATAAAAAAATAGAGAATATTAAACTTAAAATTAGGATTCTACCTATTAAAAAAAATTCAAAACACATGTTTAAGATACTATAGACATATAGTTAGACGACCGATAGATACTTAAGTTAGACAATATGAAACTATTATAAATATACAAATCAAATGAGAAAAAAAAGACAATAATGATACAATAAAATAAAACTCATTTAAATATAAATGATAATATAATAACATAAGAGAATTTATAAAATAAGACATGATTGTTATTGATATAAATTTTCTTTGATCTTCCATTTCTTTGATTAATGTATGCATTTATTATATGTCCATGCAATTTTAAATGTCTTTTAGAATTTTCTTTTAATAAATTTAAATCCAATTTTCTATCTAATTTTTATATTTTTTTATTATGTTCATTCTTACATATTCATACATCTACTTAACATTTTCATCTCTACAATATCTGTGGATAATGTTACCATTTTGTCACCCACATCTGATGATTTCAGATGAACACAAAATCTAGATAGAAGAAAACTTTAGTTCATAGACAGATCTTGTACCATATGCCAATGCATAGATAACATCCAGTGTCTATCAGTTATAAGTCCTAACAAGACTATGCTCAATGTTTACATATAGAATCTTAGAAGAATAAATAATCATTGACAGATAACGGTATCGATCGATGATGTTTGATGCAAAATCTAGCAAGTTTTACAAGTGCATACCGCGTAAAATGCTAGCCACTGCACCTGTTTGAAGAGAATGTCCTGGATTCCTCAACTGGCAAGAATGTTTGGCCTTCTGGCTTACTGAAGGGCTCCTGCATTTATTAGGGAGGGAATGAGATCCCGACAAATGCCACATCAGCATCGGTCTTAGCTTATTGCGAAAGAAGTTTGGTGACGCTTGTGGGAACAATAGCGATGCAAAGAATGAAAAGTTGAAGCGAGAGAGCTGCAGCTGGATCAGTTCTCTGATGGCATTCTTGAAGAGAAATGCTCTTGGTTAGCAACAAATTCAGGCTGCAGCTCTCTGGCTGTTGTAGGGGTGAATGTTGCAGCGGAGTATCCAGTAGGGTAAGGGACAACAGGCATATCGGAGAGAGAGGACACTGATGAATTGTAGCTCAAAGTGGAAATCGGGTGATCAAATTTACATGTCTGTCCAAACTTACACAGACCATGCTGCATGTAGTAAGCGCAAGCTTGAGCACCCTGTCAGTCATAGAATCCAGACAAGATATGAAATTTGGTGACGCTATCGAAACACAATTTTGTAGGATAAAAATGAAAAATATCAACCAAAAACAATATGTACTTTCTATGACATTCAATCTTATGTAAACTCTAGTTCCTATAGCATGTTATTTTAGTTTATTCTAAAAAAAAGAAACAATTATTTTATTTTATTTTTTGCAATTTTTCTTTTCTTTTTTACAGAGGTCACTTGGGCCTTCTCTTCTAAATCTTACTGCCACTTTTTTGTGCCAAGTCAACTAGGACCTTGGTCCAACCTTCGTGTACAAGATTAGTTTTTGGAAAGTGGCAGAATCACCTCTGAATGATTGCATCTTCGAGGTGACAGAAAGGCAGAGATTTCATATAGTGAAAGGAGAAAGCAGAAGCAGCTGAGATGTGAAGACTGTTCCAGCCAAGAGGGGTTGGAGATAGGGGGCTTCTGAAGGAGTGGAGAAAGGGAGATGTTTGGAGGGACTATTCTGGTCAAGAGGGGGTAATAGGATCCATCACTGCAAAGAGATATGCAGGCAATAGAAAAGAGGGGGTAGAAACAACACAGGGAGGGCAACAACAATGGCAAAAGGGAGAAAAGGATTGGAAGAGACATTTACAGTTGCCAAAAGGAAACGAGAGGTGCCTTCAACTTTTTGTACCAAATGCCAAAGGCAAAAGATTAAGAGAAGAAAGAATCGCTTGGGATTGTTGTGCAGTAAACCTTATACACACAAGGTTTTAGATTCAAATCAGATGCAATTATCGAATTTGTCATTCTTTAGGCACAACTATCAAGGATGCGCTGATGGTATGTGGAATGAGCACAAACTAATTAACTGACATGGAAGAGAAGCACATAACACATAGACAACTGATTAAAAAGTTCATTAAGTTCATGCCAAGTCATATTAGTTAATTAGCCTCTTATTTACAATATTTGTCCCACTAATTTTGATCTTGATATGATTAATTTTATGATTAGACAATCTCTGTCATTTTTCTATTGGTGAAAGAAAGCATATATCATGTTATAACAGTGGGTTCGGACTAAGGTGACATGATTAAAGTAACTTTGTAGAGCCACTATTTGAGAAATACCTAATATATTTACTACTTACTATGCAGGGCATGTATTAGTATATGATCCATGTTGTCACTTTAAACCATGATTTGTTTCAGTGGACAAATGAATGCAAACTAGCAAATTAACTTAAAATCATGATATGTTTCAGTGGACAAACTAATCCAACTAGGAAATTAACTTATAAAAAGAATTAAATTTTCTAAAGTTGTATTTCCGTAAAATCACCTCTTTAGAAGAATGAGTCTTCAAATATGGTTTCCAAGTTGGCAATGTCCTGTTTAGGATTGTAGGAAAGTTTTGGTAAGAAGTCTAAGTTAATTTATTTCCTAATTTGACTGAATCCTTTTAGCTATATGAGTATGTTTTCTACAATAATTTGATTGTAGTCTTTAAAAGGACCTCAATACCCCTTGTGCAAAATCTTCTGATTTCATGTAGTTATTTAATTGTGCAAGATAGTTATCCCTTCCAAAAACTCTTCATATCAATTTGGGTTCGGTTTTTGTATTGTATCATAAAAACCAATTAAATACCCGACAAAAAACCTATCAAAGACCACATCCTATGTTTTCTCACTTATTAAGTAACTAAGAGCAACAAAGTAGAGACTAAAGTTCAATAAACAATGGCCAAGACAATGTTTCTAAGTACCATATGTTCAATTTTTCCCCCTTCTACAAAAAGAACTAG
Organism: Alpinia galanga; assembly: GCA_037177395.1. Classification (NCBI taxonomy): domain Eukaryota; kingdom Viridiplantae; phylum Streptophyta; class Magnoliopsida; order Zingiberales; family Zingiberaceae; genus Alpinia; species Alpinia galanga. The sequence goes on from JBAMHZ010000117.1 coordinate 2,741,670, forward strand.
CACTCAATTGTTACTAAAATTGTGCCTAGAATTAGGATCCTGAAATTGAATAATTTGTAATTGAGGTGATGTGCAATTTCATAGTTCTGACCTTAAAGGTTATTAACATTCACCTAGCTGATATAACATATAAAACAGGTGGATAAACATGCTATAAAATGCATTATGCATTAGACTATGAAACACAAACACATACTTTCAGATGCATAAGAAATTATATCTAAGGGACTATTTCAGCTCTCAGTAAGTCATTAGCTCATCTGTTTTTAGCATGATTACATTATAAAATGGTGTAGATGTGTACCGGACGAAGTGGGAGGCCTAAAGCATTTAGTACAACATTAGTCCTTGGCATGCCCCAATCTGGTGGATGATGGAACTTACACATGGCTCCAAATTTACAATTCCCTGTCCTCATGTAGAATTGGCATTCAGGTTGTCCAGGTCTCAAAGGAAACTTGTTTTCCCTTGGACCAGTGCTTGGAGGCCCAGCAGACGATAAAGTAGATATTGGAGGTCCATGCAAAGTTGGTTTTGAGGAAGATATTTGGCTTGATGATCCATATATCTGTCCTGCTTGAACTGATTGCTGACCAGAAGATGATGAGGCAGGATCAATTGGTGCCTGGGTAGCATAAATGCCATGAAATAAGATACTGCCCCCTGATAATTATGAGTTCAAATACCAAAACTTCTACAAACCGCATAAGGGTTCCAGCCCTGAACTGGAACAACTCCAGGCGATAGCATACGAGGATAAGATACTGGCATATATGATCCAGGCAGTACTGAAGGTCTAGCAACTTGCCAACCAACATAAGTTGGATATTGATGGTGAGAAGGAACTGATACTTGCTGCACCGTTGGGTAAAATGCAGGTGCAGGAGAGGTGACAGATGGCCCTGTAGGTTGTGGGTGATGGAATTTACAGGTAGCACCAAACTTGCATTGTCCTGTCTTAATGTAGAAGGCACACTCTTTCTCACCCTGCATCAACCTCAAAAGATGCTCCTAAGCAAAAATTTCAGATTGTATACAAATCAATTATTTAGTTCTATTAAATGCATCTGCAACTTGAAAGTCTAACCGGTCGTAATGGGTATCCACTATAATTTAATGAGACTGCAGCAGGTCCGCCTCCTTGTCTAGGGTGGTGATACTTGCAAGTAGAACCAAACTTGCAATTTCCAGTCCTCATGTAGTGCTACAGAAGACATTCACACCATTAACAATATACAAATATCAGACTACAAAACAGAATAAAATCACTAATGCACAAAGTTTCAGTTCAAGTTGTTGAGCTGCAAGATCTTGAACAAAAGGTAATTTTTTATCTGAACGCCCTCCATGTGATTGAAATATAATTTAACGAAAGGTAGTACCTCGCATACGGGCTGACCAACTCGCTCGGGATACTCCACGGCAGCAGTCCTTCCTGCTCCAGTCAACTAATAATGGCATTAGAAGCAACCAAAGTTAGTAAAGCAAGTGTAAAACCGCAGGATATGAAAAACCAATTAACTATTTTTAAAGTTCTGTAAATTTTGTAACTCAAAATAGCAACTTCATGGCAAGCAATTAAACAGTGAAATGGAAGCAAGAAAACACTAGACTGCAACATTGTCAAAAGATACTGCAAAAGGGCTAACTCAACCATGCTTGAAGCAGTCCGAATTTTTTTTTATCTCAACAAAACCCTTACGGATGAACGATCACGGGGGTGATTGTAGCGGCACTTGTCCCCATAGCTGCACGTTCCAGTCCTCATGTAGTAGGAGCAGTCCGGCTCTCCAGGCCTCTCAGGGTACTGTGCTTCCCCTCCACCGCCGAATCCCAATCGCCACATGGACTCTTCATCACACAAAAGAAAAAAAAAAAGAGAAAGAGAGAGAGAGAGAGCGAGAGGAAATTTCACATCATCCCAATCTCCAGCTCCAGAGCTAAAAACCAAACTATCAAAGAGATACACTGGGGAGGTACCTTCGAGACCGGTTTCGGCATTAGAACCGCCTCCGTAGAGCTCCATTAGCATGGATCGGCGGTGGTGGGCGGCGATTGGCCGAGGGAGGAGGTTTAGGTAGGGTTCCGGAAGGTTCCGGACTCTTTTAGGTCGCCGCGATCGAGGAGGACCGGCAATGGGAGTGTATATCAAATAGATCGCCGTCGAAGTCAAAGTCGCCGCCGGTTGTTCTTCTCAGGTCCCTTTTCACCTCCTCCGGCGATTCTTCCTCCCCCCCTCTTCGCCCTCCTCCTCTCTCTCTCTCTCTCCCTACTTCTTTTCTCTGCGCCGTGGTTAATGGATTATATACGCGCCAAAGAAAGGGGGAAAAGAGTCTTATTTATTACGTGTCCCCTTCGCTTCGACCCATCGTCGCACGAATAAATACCCTTCGCGTCAATTTCCTATTTTGCCCCTCCATCTTATTCTAAAATTAATTGAGCCTCATTTAAAAAATCCAATATAATAAATTATAATAATTAAAAAATATACAATGCATATAAAAAAAACTACTTTAACCTTTTTTTTCCTCATTATTTTAAATAATTTTTCTTCTCCGAAATCCTTCGTTTTCACGTAGCTCCCTGCCCTCCGCTCACAAGGCGGGTACGAAACGGGTGCGGAATCCGCGCGTAGCGGTCGATCCGTCGAGATCGAATCCGCCTTCACGCGCCGCCGCGATGAGCGACCGACAGCCACACAATCGGGGGCCGAGGACGACAGGTGTCACTCGCCGAAAGGTCTAATCGGGCGCGCTCGTGCTCGGCTCGGTGCAGCGGATCCCTGCGCGGGCCGCAGTGGTTGTGTCGGCGGAGCGCAGCCTAAGGTGGCATTTCCGTAATTTAATCGGACGGAGTGGGAGTGTCAGAGCAGTGATTGTTGGGAGAGAGCGAGGGCAGTTTCGACAGTCGGTTTTGCAGGTCATCGCCCATCCGCTGGTCCTCGCCCCGCGAGTCGCGACGGTCCGACGGAGCTAATGGAGGCCCGCCGCGTGTCCAGAAAACATGTACGCTTTGGGGGTAAATCTCGGAGGGAGTGGTCCCCGGCGAATCAACGCGTGTGATTGGCTGAGGAGCAGCGGAATCATCGATTCCGTTGCGGCGGAAGAATCAGCTTCCGATCGCCTGAGTTGCAGATCCTTAACCTCACGTATACCTGGTAAATTTAGACACGATAAAAAATATAACACGAATATGATTTATTTTTTTAATAATTAAATTGTACATTTTTAAATTCATATCTATTCGTATTTATCCATTAAACCCGTAAAAATTTTATATTGGATTAGAGTTTTATCTCCTAACTTGTTAGATCCATTAGATGGTTTTACCCTTTTTTTTTACTTTAAAAAAAATTAAAAATCTATACATAAAAAAGAAAACTAAAAGTTCAGTTTAGTCTTTTATACCTAGTTTCCTATATTTTTTTGTGTATTTATGAATGTGAGAATTGTTAATTTTTGTAAGTTCATTTGCTTAAGTTATCACATTATTGTGTATTTATTAATTTTTTTGTGTCTATTAATTTGGATTATGTCTAGCAATCCGTTTTATATTTACTTAAGTTATTGTATGTTCGTGTAATTATGAGTTTTTCATATTTATTAATTTAGATCATGTTTTGCAATCTGTTTTACATGTATTTTTTTCATGTTTAATAGATTGTATTGTGTCTATTCAAAACTAAGTGGTTCGTATTTAGATTGAACTCATTGATACAAAAATTAAACAGATGAGATATGTATTAATATTTTCGAATCATATCTAGATAGTGTCTAGGCACGAATCCAATTCATTATCCAATTTATCGAGTCTAACATCACACCTAATGTTTCTAGTAGTAGGCTCTTCTAATTTAATGAAAAATTATAAATTATTTAAGTTTTGTTTTGGTATAATATTTTTTTTTACTAAAGATATTAAAAATCTAATAAGGCATTTTATATTTATTAAAAATGAATTCTAAGATCTCCTATGGTAAGTATATATATATAGAGTTTCGTTACATGCGTGTGCGTTCTTGCGCGCCCCATGAGCGGCATGCCCGTGCCGTCGTCTGTCGTTCGCTGCCGCCGTCGTCGTCGTCGAAATTTGTCGTCGTCGGAGCCAAACTATAACCCATTGGGGCCGGTGAACCCTAGGGGGTTGGCGCCGGAGGGATCCCGGTCAAATTCCGGTTGGAATTCAGCCGAAAACAATCGAAATCGCAGCCGCCAGTGGTGGCCACTGG
>JBAMHZ010000117.1:2745997-2758334 GCA_037177395.1 Alpinia galanga
TGAATAATTTCAATAATTACAGTGTACTTAGTTTGTCATTCAATTTAGAAAAATTTTACAAATATATCATAATTAGAGATTGAATTTTGGGTATTTGAAAGTCGAACTAGATAACTTTTTGCGTAATTAATTAATCTTAAAAATAAGTGATCTTTTTTTTATTTCACTCATTAGATATATTAAAAAATACAACAGTATTATATCCATAAAGATAAATTTTATTTTATTTTGCTTATAGGTACTTCGATTGAGGTTGTTAAGTTCTCAGGGTTTGCTCGGACGACTAGCGTAGCTGTGTTGGCCGTCTTGAGTTTCTAATTTATTTTCCTTCACACATAGGGACAACAGTGGGAGGTAGCTAATGTAGCAATTTTATATTTTTTTTTAAGGCCTAAGGGAGAGAGCATTTTGATAATTCTAAAAATCTAGGGTGTTAAAAAAACTCCCAACAAATCTAGGAGTGTTTTTATAAATTTGTGATTATTTAATCTCGACACGTGGAAGGGCGCCGTGATATTTTTGCCCCAATCCGCCCTGCCTCGTGTCGGCCGAGCCTCCTCCTCCGACGGCCGCCCGTGACCGCGCTCCTTGCCGGGTGCTCTATGGATCTGCTGGGAAAGGGCGATCTCTGAACCGTCTCGAGGGAGAAAGGGCGGAGGAAGACGCTTGACCAGGGAGCTGACGATGGAGAAGAGGAGGCGGATGGAGCGCGCCGCCGCAACGCTGGCGCCGGCATCGTATTCTTCATTCGTATCCTCTTCGACGATTCATAGCCTCGACGATGGCTGCCTCATGCACGTTTTCTGCTTCCTCACGCCTTTCCCAGGTTCTCTTCTTCTCTCCATCTGGCCAGGCCCTGTGATTGCTATCCTCGTTACTGAATTTTAGGGCTTTTCCTGTCTGATTATGGTATGCGGCAGCGGAGAAACTCTTTTTATTCTATACCAACCACCGTTCCTGCGTTTGCATGTTCTCGTTGATCTTCTTGTGAAGTGTCGTTGAAAAAATTGTTCTTTTATCAGATTTGACAGGTTACATGTGGAGACGTTGGAAAAGTGAACGTTCTCTTGCTATTACCTTTAATTTTATCTATTTGAAATTTTGATCTGGTTTAAGAAAATGATCAAGAATCATACTGGATACTCGTGCTAAGCTTTGCAAATGGCCTTTCTGACAATTGATTGAGAAGTTCTACATGAATCATTACAGCCTCTGACTTCATAATGGCAACAGCCCCAAAAATAGTTGGTCTGAATTGAGACTGGATGAATTTGTTGATTTATTTGAAAGAAATGGACTGAAGATTGGAAACTATACTAGGGCAAGCAATTGATCTCGGTCAAAAACTGCAATCCATGGGGGATCTCTTCCCATTGTTTCCATTTTTTGTAGAAAAAAGGCTGTATGCTATCTTAATAGCGGTTATCATCTTCCTGTAGGATGTTTACTACTATAATCAATATTCAGATAATATATGTGATACAATTAGGAGAAGAATTAAATGAATGCTACACATTCCAGTGGAAGTCTGTCATCTTTGTTGTCAACTCCATGTTACTTGTAATATAATGAAGGATTGAAATGCAAGAATAAGTTAAAAATAAACGGAAGGAAAGGGATAGTGAGTCTGATCATAAGAGAACCCAAACCCGATCTCAACGTCACTATCATATTATTGAACTCTGTGCTGGATTTACTGAAGTAAAAGATTTTATATCTAGAACTCTAAAAAGTTCTTAGTTTCATATCTAGATTTATAAATTTGGTCTTAATAATATTGATGCTCAATTGCATGAAAAGTGTCTTGAAGAACAAACAATTCTTTAGCTCTTGTTCCTTGAATTTACAGTTATGTGATAATCTTGTTCAGTGAAATCCTGGTTGCTTGTGTGACTAAGCAGGAAAAGTCATCTAATTACTCTGTAGCCCTGTAGGCCTATATGCTTGTATTTTTGCAGGCACTTAGATTTCAAGTGAGCCACCTACTTACATTCTAGATTCTAATATGATTGATAGTTTTCGTTTGACAGTGCACCTTGGTGTCCTGTTTAGCTAGTGTTTCACCTGATAGGTATATCTATGTTTGGAGAGACAACTACTACCTCTAATGGCCTTTGACTTCTATTTTTGTGCCACTCATTGGTCTTCAGTCAGGCTTGTCTTCAATGTTTTAGCCTGTCGTCATTTTGCTAATCTGGTTTTCCACAGAAATATTGGATGATGCTGTTGGGGACTATCTGGACTTGTTAGAGAAGACAGATTTTTTTTTACCTGTTGTTTTCCTTATTTCCTCTTCCCTTTCTAAGAGTTCCAGAGGGATCTTGGTTGTCTTTGTGGTGGCCATGAGCTCATTAGTGGAAACAAGAAGTCTTAAATACTTTCCCTCTGCGTTTGATGTAATTACTGCTCCTATTGGCAGTGTTTGCCCACTAGTTATGAATGCCTAGAACTTCACACCACCTAGATGATGGATGGTGAATTAAGCTGTCTATTGTCCACTTTGAAATTATTTTCTTAAATATCATACATATATCTAAGAAGAGGAGCCTTGGCATGATAGCGATAGTAAAGTTGTTGTCGTATGACCTACAGATCACGGGTTAGAGTCTCAGAAATAACCTCTTATAAAATAGGGTAAGATTGTGTACAATAGACCCTTCTCTGGGACCCTGCATTGGTAGAAGCTTCGTGTACCGGACTACCCTTTATCATACATATATCTAAATTTAGTTCTTCTGCATTGTTTCCCTTACCACTATTGCATCTATCATTCTATTGATAGTTGATTTACATGGCAAATTGTTGCATATGATTTGTCATGAATCACGATTCCCTCATTTATGTTTGTTAACTCTACATAGTGCTTCAAGTGGATCTGCAGATGAAGTTAGCATGAGGGGAATGCCTCACGAAAGGTACAGTGGTTTGGCCAATCTGTCCATTGTTTTTGAGTCCTAGGCAGGTCACATGGAACTGGATAATTGCTACATTTGTCTAATGCCTAAGTAATCTTCCTAAGGATTCAACCTGACTAACAAGCTTTGAGAGGATGAAAATTGGAGATTATCTAAGTAGTGAATATAAAAAGTAAATTTGCTAACCACTTCCTAATAGCTGATGCTTTTGGCATAATTGGTCACTTGATCAGCTTTCTCTGAATTATTAGAAGGCTCCAAAGCCTTTTCCTGTCATTCTGTTTTTGTGATATCATAGGTCTTTCAAAACTGCTGTTTAAGGTGATAATTTACAGTCGTAGGTACAAATTAGTGATTCCCAACATCAGTTACTTTCTCTTTGTTTGCTTCATTTACCTGAAAGAAAAATCTTCGATAAATATGTGCATGTCTTTACTATGACATTGATCTATTCAGTTAATTCTTTGTCGGATCAGTCTAATCATAGGCATGATAAAGTGTTCAGAATGGATGGTTATCAATGAAGGTGCAACCATTAGGCCTCAAGTGCTCTCAATCAAGGGCGATTCTATGTTATTTGGACTTCTAAGTGTTGATGGGGACATTAGATTGTGGCATCTAAGTTTTGTCTCAGGCTGAGAGTTGTGAGTTAGTGAGGGGCCTTATAGGCTTAGATGAATGAAATACAATTAGCTTGAATTTGAGAATCTTTTGTGCCGATGGTGCAGCATAGCAAGCTAATAGGTCAATTCTGTCATTTGGGTAGATTTTTATGCTGATAGTGTTAAACTAATTCACAATGGCATCGATATCTAATGGATGTGGTTACATTCATCATTAAGGTATGTTATAACTTCACTGAGATTTTGTTGAATTTATCTTTTATCTTTACAGTTTTTGCATTTAATTTCCAGGAGTTTCTGTGAATTGCTTTTAGCAACCTGCTCCTATCTTTGCAGATCGTTATAGCATTGCCCTTGTTTGCCAGAGATGGCGCTACTTGGCATGCCATCCCCGATTATGGTTGCGCGTGGAAAGGTCCACTATAAAAACAAGTGAGCCTGGAGTTTTTCCAAATCTCCAGGCTGCAATATCTGCTGCAAGGTTGGTGAACTGAATTTCCTAGGAGAAGCAGAGAGTGTGTATTATTAATTGAATTTTGTCTCTGTTGAAGACCTGGTGATACCATTCTTATTTCTCCTGGTGGAGATCACGTTGCGTCTAATATCCAGATTGAAAAGCCTCTTTGCCTGGTAAGTTGATCCAATAACTAGTAGATTGTTCTTCTGCTCTCTCAGATGCATTCTTGAACGTATTTGTCAAATATCATGTGAGATCAAGTTTATCTTCCAATAATTTATCATTTATGGTCGATACGAGAAGAAACATAAAGAGGAAATTGTTAGGGTTCAATTCACATGGTAGTTTCCTCTGTCTATGTTTATCATTCATCAATATAAAATTTAGTTTAAATCTAACAGCCCTCTAATTTTTTACACTGCACAACCAAATGGACATTGTTTATCTGGAAAAACACATTATAACTATTTCAGAATTGTTTTTCATATGTGGTAATCTGATCTTTCAAGTTGTGATAAAAATCACCTATCATCAAGTAACAGAATAATCTGACATTGCTCCAAGATAAAATACAAGTACCCCTTGATGGATAACGAACAATAATAATAGTACCCATACCATTCCATGGACTTTTGACCATTGCCCCTGTCTATACCACTTGTAACAATAACGATGTTCTTCCATCTCGGAGTAGAATTGACACAGGCTCAATTGACTAAACTCCCTAGGTAACAACCCTTCTCTAAGACAATCTACACATTGGAGGATCTTCGAGTAATCTCCCAGTTTCCAGTGTCTGCAGCAAATTGGTTTGTCAAATGTTTTGTTAAAGTTTTGACAAATTACCATGGCAGTAAAAATTTTGACAAATTGGTTTGTCAACTGTTTTTTTTTAAAATAATTCAGCACATCTTTATGCCACCATAGTATGTAGAGTTTGTGTACTGAAAAATATTTTTTCCGATATGTTTATCATTCGCACAGTCTGTTTTCGATAATCTTTGTCTATGGCCATCAAGCCATGGGTTCTTATCTTTCCTTTTACTTGCTCATAGATTGGTGGAGGTGAACTACCAGATGATACTGTACTGACCTGTTCTCGCGGTTCGGAAAGGTTTGATCATCTCATTCATGTTCTAGTCATGATCCTTTGCAGTTAATTTGATCTATTCCAGCTTCAATGTGGATGTGGATTGTTTTCTTCCTTATCCATATTCCTCAACATTGTTTGTATTGTGCTTGTTATTTCTATTTCACTCTCTTTTTTTATCGACCTGAGTCTCGTCCATTGCCATGGCAGCGCATTGGAGTTTCTTTCCACATGCAAGATAACAAATTTGACGATCCGGACCGAGCTAGGATATTGCTTGCTGCACCGCAGTGGGAGGTTAACGATCGAAGGATGCATTCTTCAGTGCGAAGAGAATCCTTTAGATTACCTCTCCTTTCCGATAATTAGCACAGCCAATGTACCCAATGCATTTCGACAATCGCTGAAGGGACATGGCAACGATAGCATCACCGTTGCTCGGACGAGGATCGAAGGCGGTGCCAAGGCTGTTTTCACCAGCGGTAATCTGACATTACAGCGTGTGCGGGCAATTTATACACGAACTTGCATTTTTTTCTGGTTCGATGTTAGGGAGCTGGAGCTATAAGCAATATCGTATCGCTTCTTCTGGTACGTGTTCATTCGCACTGTCATAGATTGGTGGTAAACTATTTCTCTGAAAATTCAATGGCTTCATAGTTCATATGCTTGTTTAGATCGCCAGAAAATAGGCAATCTGTGTGTGTAGTTTCAATGGCGATAAGATTGTGTTGGAACACTGAAACATTTCGATTCAACCAGTCTGTTTAGTAGTTTATGATAAATCAACTTCGCAACTAATATGATTCAGTGCAATTGTTTCATTTTCATGATAATGCATTTTGCATATTCCAAATTTCTTTTAGTGAAATGCTCTTCCCTTTTTTAGTTTCTTGGCACCAGGTAATCTTATACTGACAAATTTTGGGAGTGATTAAATTGGCCCTACTAAAATTTCTCACTAGTCATCGTTAAATTGAGAAGCACAAGTGATGAACGGTGTGATGAACGGTCCACCAGTCCAGTGTTCTTTAGTGCATTTTTTATAGCCCCAAGACTGGCTTAGTTGACAAGTGTACAAGGATAATTCTTAAATAAATAGGGGTTAATTTTTAAATAGATTATAACTCTGGACCATTGACTGATTTATTCCTTTGCATTTGTAGTTTTTAATTTATTCTCCTCTTCGATAGAGGCAGTTGATGGCAGTTTTAAATTTTTTTTTTAAATTTTATAAATTTATCAAGAGCATTCTCTGCTGACTACACTGCTATATGCCGAAGGCCACATTTTTAGTTTCTCAAAGTGAGATTGGCAGCTGGATTAAATTTTAATGGAATTTTAAATCTTTCCATTTATTATATCCATCGTATCCTATTTAAACATTCTATTATTACCATATTTTTTAAATTTAAATTTTTTAAATAAAATTATAGGTATTCATTAAATTCTTAATTGAACAAAAAAATAATAAATTTAAAAACATAGAAATAAAAAATAATTTATTTCAATATTAATAATTTAATCGGACATTCAAATAAAATATAAATAACATTTTATGAAATTCATTTTTATATTCAAATTTAAAAATTTTCATATTATATTATTTAATTGAATTCAAAAAAACATCTCTACCTACTGGTCATCCCCTTGCAAAGATTTTAAATAACTTCTAAAGATATAATTAAAAATAGCATACACATATAAAATAAGGATAAAAAAATAAATAATTTTTAATTAACACCGATAAAATAAATTAAAATATATAATAAAATTTATAAACCGTGTAGCAAGAAAAAAATATTATATTTGTTTGCTAACGTTTATAGAACTGATTTATTATCTCGTTCTAAGTAAAATTTATATTACTACACGTTTTATAAATTTTATTATCTTGTTCTAAGTAAAATAAGGAAAAAAATATTACATAAACATTAAAATTATTTGTTTTAAGTAAAATTTATATTACTTATCATCCCCTATACATAATAATCAGTTCTATGATAAACAAGTGATGACATCTAACCATTTTACTTTATCAAAGTAAATTCAAGTGATAAACAGATTTTCTTTAACAATGAAGACACAACTAACGTACACATAACTTGAATGACCAGGGATCATCTGTCACTTTGAAACAAATCAAATCAAAAAGTTAACATCTGTCTGATTGCAATCAGGAGTTCCAAATAGCAAAGCAGTGAAATAAAGTAACACAGTTTTAAGCTAGATTGAAGAATTATGATAGGATCACAAAAGTTCCCTATTATGAACTGAACAATAGTAATGAGAATGTTGTGCTAGGATTTAACCCCAATCTCGCAATGAAGAGAGACGAAGCAGATAACACATCAGTTCCCCAAGCTTACCTTAATCAATTTAACACAAGGATAGTTTTGGCTCAGATAAAAAAAAACAAAGTTCGATCATAATCCCAAACAATTCACAAAGGTAAATTATGACATTAAATAAAAAAAATTGTCTTTAGGAAAATCTCCGAGAAGAAAAGAAACAAAAAGGCTCAGACTTTAAACAGTTTCATCGATCATCTTAAGATTTCTGAAGCAGAACTGACTAATTGAAACTGAAATGATAGTCATCATCACCAACTGATATCAAAATATATTACAGCGTGTTCCTATCAAGAAATTCAATTATTTCATCAATATTCTTCTGGAAAAGTTTTAATCATCGACCAAATCACGTCAGAAACTGGATTCTATGAATGAGATGAAAAAAAAAGGACTTTTACAAGAAGAGATGTGGTAGAGTCCTTAACGGCAGAATCATTATGGAAGAATGTGCCTCATGATAAACCTACAACATTGATCTGTGCCTCAATGACTGAGCTCTTTGGACAAGGAATCCCCAGAGAACTGAAGGTGTTTAGAGGCAGGATTGCGTATTAAATGAGATAGAAAACAAATCCAAACGTATATGATGAAGAACGCTGGTGCGTGATCGCTTTAAGCTGGCCGCCAAGCAACTATTAGCTAGCACTCTCGAGTGGCCCGTAGTCGAGAGTGTAGGTCGTTGATGTAGGAGAGAAGACGAAGAAATGGAATTCAAAACAGCGGAGAATCAGATTAATTGTTACAAAAAAAGGAGAATATCGACGCCGCCTCTCGCCGCTGAACGGAATCCTTGCGAAGACATGTGGAACTGACGACCGCAGACCAGCAGTCGTAGGAGGAGAGGTGGCCTGAAGGATCAGGGAACACCTCGACAGGCTCCAAGAAAAAGGCCCAGGCCTCCTTGTCGACCTCGGTGACGAGCTACTGTCGACCTCGAGTTGCGCGAGGAAGCGGCGCGACGGCGAAGGCCGATGCACACACTAATAATCAGGTAAAATTAGCATTCACTACAAGATCTCATCTATAATTATCAAGCAAAAGTAGAATGAATCAACAATCCATTCTTTCAAGAATGCGAGAAGAAAAGTGATCTAATTTGAAATTTAAACTGAAATACAAATTTGTTTCCCATCAAATATAAAAGGAAAAAAGATTGAAATAGAGAGGATCAGTTGGTGCTCGAGTTCATGTAACCATCATATCGGTTATCAAATAGATGAATAAACAATAAATAAAATCATCATCTCCACTCTGGTTCAATAGAACATCGTTCAAATCACTAAAAACCATTGGAATAAAGAATAACACAGCATTCAAATCATCCAAAAAATTATAAAAAATATAAAATGATCCATCATAATCTCAACCCTGGAGTAATCCAGAAACGAAAAACAAGAAGAAAAAAAGCGAATAAATTGGGATCAGAGGTCAAAGGTGAAACTAGAAGCAAATTACCCGTTCGAAAACGGTAGAGGCTACTCATCAGGCGATTTGAGAAGCCCGAAATATTCATCGATTGAAGAAATCGAAGGGAAAAGGCGAAAAAATGGTTAGTGAACCGAGGAAAACGAGGAGAGGCGGAGCAGGAGACGAAGAAAAGGGTTTATGCGAAGTTATATAAAGAGAAGGGGTGGAAATTAGGGTTAGGGTTTCATTGATTAGGGACCATCTGAACCGTTCGTTTGGGCTATCTCAATTTGAACATAATAATTATTATTTATAATCTTTACTTTAATCAACGGTTCACAGTTGGGCATTTGGTCTAGTGGTATGATTCTCGCTTTGGGTGCGAGAGGTCCCGAGTTCGATTCTCGGAATGCCCCTTATGTTTTGTAATTTTACAAAAATTAATTTTTTTGTTTTATTTTATTTTTCAAAAAATATAGTAATGAATAACTAATAATTATTCTACCAAACCTAAATTCGAATTCCATAATCATTTATATTTTATAATTTCGAATTAAATTTTAATATCACATATATTTTCAAATTTGAGGCCGAATATCAATTTTTTTAAATGTTATGAAGAATAAGAATAATCAAATGCCCCTTTAATAACTCCAAATGAGCTTCTATGTATTTATAACCTCAATTTATTATCAACATTTAATATATTTATTAAATTCATCTAAAAATATTTTGATATTAATAAAATATTAAAGATTATTTTTTAAAAAGTAATTAAAATGTTCAATGTATTTAAATATGGCTCCTAAAATAAAGTTTATCCTATTTTTAAATATAACACAAAAGAGTTTTTAAAAGGGTCTTTATTGAAATATTGGAAAAAAAACAGTACCAAATTGAAATTGCAGCAAGTAGATTACGCAGTGAAATTGAAGTCGGAGCAAGTGGTTTTGGCGCCCAGCAGCGTCGACGTAAACCCTAGCCGCGACCTCGCCGGATCGAACGACACCAAGCTGTTCTCCATCTGGTGCCCTCCGATCACCACCGCTCGCTCCGCCCTCGCCCCGCCGTCCATGATCGCCAAGCACGCCGTCTCCTTGTCCACCTGCACCATCGAGTTCGCCCCGAACAGCGTCCAGTTCCCTCCCGCTTCCAACATCAGGTCGATCGGCGGCGCCCCGTATCCCACCCTCGTCGACCCCAGCGCCGCGCTCTTCAAGCACAGCCCGAAGGGACTTGCCTTGGGCCGCCTCGGGATCCCGCTCGTCGCCGCTGCGAACGCCATCAGCAGCGGCCGATACACATGACTCGACACCGTGGTGTACGGCACCGCCGCGTTGATTGTCACTCCGCCATGCCCTAGCGAGTCGAACTCCAGCACGCGCGCCAGGAACGGCACGGCCTCCCCGTTCACCGCGATGCCCTTCGCCTTGAGGAAGTATCCCGGATTCGTCGGGTGCCGCAGCAAGGGCGTGTACCGGAGGAGCGCGGAGGCGTCGATCGGCGGCGCCGCTTGGAAGTAGAATGGCCCCTTGCCGAAGAATGCTGCCCCGGGGGCGGATCCGGATCCGGGGAGACAAATCGCGAACTGTCTCTCGAGGGAAAGCCTGGCCAAGAGCTGAGTGGGGAGGGCCAGGCGGGATCTCGCGAGTCCCACGACTCCGACGACGGCGTCCGGGAGGGAACCCAGGAGGCTCCTCGGCGCGCACGCGGCGACCACATGGCGAACGCGCACGGAGGAAATCGGTTTGCGGCCGTCGGTGGATGAAAGAGTAAGAACGGTGGAGGTGAGATCGTCGAAGGCACACTGGCCGGTTATGGGATCCGCTAGGGAGGCGGTGCAGGTGCACGGGCGTCTGTTGACGGCGGCGACTCGACGGCAGCGCGGGGGACTGTACTCCCTGGCAACTCTACACTCGGTAGCATTGCAGGGGATGGTGCGGTGGATGGGGGAGCAGGCAGACCACAACAACGGCCCAGCGAGGTCGATAACAAAGGATTGATTGCCGTTAAGCGCGACGGCGTAGAGGGAAGAAGATGCGTCCTTGGTGATGGTGGCAACAATTGCTCTCACTGAGGTGGAGATTGATTCTGCTGCCGCAGCCAGCGGTGGAGCTGGAACGAGAGCGAAGATGGTCAGCAAGAGGAGAGAGCTACAAGGTGCCATTTTTTTGTTGCTTGAAGGTCTTTGAATGAGGCAGTAGGCGATTAAGGATCATACACAGAGGAAGCAAGCATTGACCTTTGACAGAATTGAGAAAGAGCCACAACAGGTATGTTCTTGAAACTCAGCTACAACTTCATAGTTTTTATATTTGCATGGCGTTGAAAATTTTTATGAATATGTTCTGCATTAACCATGCTTGCACATGCCTTCATTTATTAGCCCCATGAACTCAATCTTGAGCTTGAAGTAATTTGATCAAGGCAGCTATGGCATTGGAGATTGTGTGACAATTTTTTTTTCCTTGATGGACGTGAATCTGATAAGTCTTATCCCTTAAACCTTAGCTTTAACTTAGTAGCATTTAAACAGAGTATTGTTATATCAAAATGCCCTTTTCTAACTTGGTCAAAATTGCTCTAATTAAATTAAAATCATTGGTTAAGACTGGGTCTGAAATAAGAGGTACTATTGGATTGAAAAATTGAATGGAATGACATAGGGTGTTCTTTTTTATGATAACGAAAATAAAGGATGACTTTTTGGAGATTGATGAGCCGGCTAGAAGGGAGGGGTTCAATAGACATTGGTCGTAAATCGTCGTTTGCTTCGTGCTCATCTTTCTACTAAGAATTAGCATAGCGGAATACACATAAATACGAAGATAAACTGATTTACATGGTTTAGAGATGAAGACTCCTATTCTATGGTTGTCCGTAAGGTGGACGACGCCTTCGATCTTTCGACGGATCAAGCCTCGATAACTCCGGCTAAATCGATGCTCTTTTTCGGTTGAGAAACCTTGCACAAATCTTGCAATTCACAACGAACACACAACGACTCGCTTAAACTACTAATAGGAGCTAGCCATCTCTATTTCGTCAATCATAACCGAGCTCTACACCCTCGGTTATATAGACAATGGTGGAAACCCTCATACCTGGGTTTCTGCCTACCAGTCGACTGATAGTCGACCGTTGCGATGCCAACGACACTCCAACGGTTCTATTCCACACTAGATAAGTGGACCAGTCGACTTATGTCCATCACCAGTCGACTGGTGTCCACCCAGTTGACTGACCAAAGCCTCTATGCCTTAGTCAAGGCTGACCAGTCGACTGACATACTTGTCAGTCGATGCTTAGGCTTAAAAAGCCTGAGCACCCACGGCAGTCGACTTCAACTCAACTGCCCTCACCCAGTCGACTGGTAAACCCCACCAGTCGATTGGAAGTCAAGTAAAACCCCAAACACAAGTGTTTTGGCATTCGACTTGACCCCTTTCCCTCTCAAGTACATTCTCTCAGCACTTGACTCACTTGATACT
>JBAMHZ010000117.1:2833517-2850796 GCA_037177395.1 Alpinia galanga
GTAGTTTTTTAATAGATCAGTCCGAACTTCACAGTCGTGTCATCCCTGAAAGACTGTCCAACACTGAAATTGTACTTCATCTACCAAGTAAACTCCTACACAGAGAGCCACTTTTATAGATTTTTTAAAAATTCATCGTCAAATCATGTCTCAATAAGAATCGAACTATATTTTTTTTTTGAGAAGTCTCATCGCTTTCTCCACTGCATCTTGCCCTTCAATTGCTCATATTGAAGATGAAGATAAATCATAAACTCAATTGACATATGTACAAAATATGATCCTCGATAGTCTAAGATCATAACTTTCTTAAAAATTAACCTATACTTATTACAGATAAATTCTTATGTACTTACTAACAGAACTAATCTTGGGAACTAATTTACAGTGCCTTTAAAGATTAGTAATTATGTGAATATTTATCACATGAAATTTAAAATTACTTTTAGTGGTGCAAAATATTTTTCTAATTTTCTTATAAAAAAATCATTGTGTCGGGATAAAGTCTTCTTAATTTATCATCTTTTATCAGGTGAGGATTGATCACGAGAGACATTTGACATGGGTATTATCAGGTTTTATCATATTAAAGATCTATTTATCACCATTGAGACATGATACAATAACAAGGCAATTGAAGCATCTTATAAAGAAATACAATTTGATTCTTTATTGAAGCATATTCAGCATTAAATATAGGAAAACCTATACTGAGCCTCCGAATAGATGGACTCAGAAGTTTATCTTCACAGATAAAATATAATTTTAGTATTGGACAACTTTATATAGATAGCATGACTATAAAGTCGGACTGGCATAAGTACCTTTTAAATTTATCCTTAGTAATTGATGAAGAGTTTATAAGAGATCTGATTCTAATAAAAAAAAATAAAATATATTCATCGGAAAATATCGAAGGGGAGGAGAAGAGCATCAATTGATTAAAAAAAAAACAAAAAGTTGATAAAACTCGTTCCAATTGTCTCTAAATATCGGTCATATAATAAAGAAAAAAAAAGATAAATCACGAAATCAATTTATAGTCTACCATCACGCGCTTAATTTTTTTTTTTCTTCCGTAGGTACCCATCCATTAAAACTTGATTCTTATTTCATTAATATAAATTGGATCCAATTTATTATGCTGGCGGTGAATCGACCTAAATTTTTGAGAAACATAATTTAATCTCCTTTGAAAGGATAGCGAAATCTCCTCTTTGTCACTTGTTTGATGGATCAAAAATATGAAATCATCATATTAGTGATTCCTTTCAACTACTTCTACTGAGGAGGAGGAATGTAAATTAAAAACTTAGATATGACAAATACAAATAGATCAAAATTTATTATACTGGTGGAGAATTGACCTAAATTTGAGGAACATAGTTAAATCTCCTTTTTCTCACTTGTTTGCATGCACGATAGCTGGGAAGTAGAGGAGTTAATATCAATGGGAAACAATGCTGCTCAGATTTTTTTTATCTTTTAAAATGGATGAAAATGGATTATCTCAAACCATAATGGTAATGATTTCTAGTTTCTTTTCTTGAAAACGTTAATACTATGTCACATAGGAGCTGATGTCCCAGTCAACAGCCCTCCAATATATAAATTAGAGTTGTACCAAGAAAAAGAATATTAGTAACTGTAGCAATAATGAAGAATGATTAATCAATTCCTTTCTTCTTCCTTCTCCTCTTTTATATTAGCAATGAAGTATATTTTTCTCACCTTCATCCACGACGTCTTTTGTCTAACCACCAGGAAGCATCCTCTACTCCTAGGCCAATGTGGGTTGTCAGGTGGCAAATAATAATGATATTATTAGGCTGTTAGAGGAATAAGCCTTAAAAAAATATTCTTTTTAGAACTTGAGATATTCTCTTTTAATTATTATGGTACATGGTGGCTCCACTTAGCTATTTTAGGAACTTTATAGGTACGAATTCTAACAACTTATAGCAATGAATCTTTATGTGGTCTCCTCCATAAAAAATTGAAGTTTTCTTTTCGTATCGAGTCATTCTCTTCTATGGCCAAGCCGTTCCATTTGGCTTGGTATTTCTCCTCCTTGCTAAGTTGTTTCCCCATAGCTCGGCTCTTTTTCTTTCCATCCGAGTCATTCCATATTGGCTCGACACTTCTCATCCTCGTCGAGTTGTTTCCCCATAGCTCGGCTCTTCTTCTCTCTATCTGAGTCGTTCCATATTTGCTCGGTATTGATTCTCTTCACCAATTTGTTCCACCCAGCTTTACTACTCTTCTCTCTCTGATAACTTGACTCTCTTTGACTTAACATTTCTCACGTATATAAAAATATGACAGCATCAAGATATTTTGAAGAGAAAAAACTTTAATGTATGTAATTTTATTCTTCATTGTAAAAAATTATTTTAATATTTTAAATATCTAAATCATAATAATTTTACCATTACGTCAAGATTTTCCTTCAATTGATATGATATAATACGATATGTTATTGGACAGATAAGTGTATATCGACAATCAAAGGGTAGGTTATAAATATGTCTATAAACCAATCCTAATACTTACAGGAAAGATATACGTGGAGTGATTTAGGTATACTCGATAACAAATGAATCTAAACTAGTAATTTATTAACACACAACCTTATAAATTAAAAAAATTAGAATATGTGCCAGGACCATGGTGTAGGTCAGATCTCATATCTACGATTTAATCTTCAGCTATAGTATATTTATAGATTTTTTTAAAAAATAAAATAACAAACTAAGAATGTAACTAATTTTTTGATTTATGCTAAGAGTATATCTCATTTAAAAATTATTTATTTCAAAGTAGTCTATAGGATAATAAAAGAATCAAAATTTAAATTAACTAATATGGATAAATTATACTCTAAATTTATCAAATAGATAAATAAAAAAAAATTAGCTGAATGAATCCAAAGACTTTCAATAGGCATGGATTAGCTCCCACGAATAGGAATACAGTGCAATCGTAAGACAAATGAGACATTTTACGTATAAATATAGTTCAATCTTCTAGCACGATATATTTGACGATGAATATAGAAAAAATTATATTTAACAACCCTAGATTAACATTATACCTAAAAATTTATCTTCATGAGTTCAATATCAGCATTGGATAATTTTACAGGACATCACAAATTTCGTAATCAAACTGTGAACACTTCTCAAATCTATCCTGATGATCAATAAAAATTTTCTATAGAACCAATTGATTATACGTGAAATTAGTCGGATCAAAAACTTTAATACCTAGTGCTAGACATTGTTTAGGCTAGGCACACTTTGAGATCGAGATCAAGATGACCTGACTTGATTCAGGCTGGGTAGCCCGGGTTCGGTTATTTCTTCTTCATGCCCGGCACTTGAAAAGTATTTCATATTGTACAGTTTTCAATAGAATCCATTACCTGCACAAGATCAGCTAAAAAGTTCGTCCCGGTTCTTTCCTGCCTTAGCATGAACTTCAACTCCGACGACTGCAACAATCTCGGCTGGCCAACCAACGAGTAGATCACAATCAACGATTCCTCGCCGGCGCCGGCGCTCCATGAGGTCATCTACGACAAAGTAGAAAGAAATAAGATTTTGGGAGAATTAAGAACGTGGTCACGTTACTCTGTTCTTCACTCCCTAGCTTCGATAATTTACATCGATTTCCACCTCATAATTAACACTATTAATTTGTTTAACTGCCGGCGATCACCGTCGTTTGACCGTCAGTCCGCCACCTCGACCTTGGCAGAGCAGAAGAGGAGGCTGTGGAAGAGAGAGCGCAGTGCTGACTTCATCTTGTTGTTCTTCATCGTCTTGCTCTCGCTGCAGATGTTGACAGTCCTGGCAGCCACGGCGGAGAAGATCGGGAAGACGGCGGTGCTGCCATCTTTGAGTTTCTGCATGCACCGCCGCGTCCGCTGCGGCACTGTCTCCTTCTTGGTGGTGAACGTGTAGCTCCGGAGGTAGAGCTGCCGGCAGGAGTACCCATCGACCACCACCGGGGCAGGTGGCTCGACGCTGTGCACCTCATGGCGATGATTCTGGACAGTGGCCATGGACTTGGCGAAGGCTGCATCAGATTCAGGCCACTTGTGGAGGACCTTGAAGCTTGCCCTCACCGGCGACTTCACGTCGACACAGCAGCGGGAGGACCGGCAGGCTGAGCTCATGGCTAGTTTGCTGCCAAGCAGGAGGAGGGTTCATGCAACAACTAGAGATGGTTATAAAAAAGGAAAGAGAGTGGCTTTTTATGCTAACAACCTTTGTCTGTTTATGCCATATATTATTGACTAAAAAAATACAGCTTGGTGCACGAAACTTCTACCATGTGAGATTCCGAAAAAGGATTCATTATATGTAATCTTATCCTACTATTTTTTTTTTGTAAGAGACTGTTTTCAAGATTGGAACTCATGACCTCTGAGTCATAAAAGCAGAAACTTTACTATTGTACTAAGACTCCCCTTCACCGTATATTATTGACTATATAAATAAAAGAGTCTTGGCGTAATTATAAATTTATTACTATGTTATTTAAAAATTATAAATTTAAATCATAAAAATAATCTCTTACAAAATTATATGCAATAGATTATTCTCTAAAATCTCGCATTAACAAGAGATTCATATAATCTTATGTTAAGTTTTAGCATAACACAAGATTGTGACAGTGAAAAAAGAAGCAAAATTCTTTGAGATGCTCAATTTTATCTTCCTTACAAGGACCACTATCTCAAAATCTGAGTCTAGCCCCTCTTCTCAACTCTCCAAGCGAGTAATCTAAAACCTCATACAAAGAACTGAGACTCTAACATGTTTTTTTGTTTTCCCTAATATCGACAAAATTGACACAATTGAACTTAACAATCTAACTCCATGGAGTCCTACTCAAAGATGATGAAGATTGTTAAGTTTTGTTCTCGAGTGGCCCTGGGAGAGTAGCCATCTACGGGCCTTAGTGGCTACGCCATTGGACTGCATTCTACAAGCAGCCGTAGTCTACACTCCAAGTTTACTACCTTAAAGACAAACATGGGAAGTAAATAAAGTGACTAAAAGTGTCTTCATTCACTCCTCTAAAACCTTTCTTTCTTTTTTAAATAATTCCAGTGTTCAGCTTTTACCCTATTAATCTTCTCTCTGATTCATCTGCTGAATAAATTCAAAGTACAATTTATACATATTTAGGTATCGATCTTGGGAACTCCAAGACCTTTTATGGTTTGTCCTTCTGTTGATATAAATTTTGTTTACTCAAGTGGTTCATGAAAACACAAAGAAAAGAGGAGAAAACTCACTGCATGAGAATGAATGTAAGAATTTTAATAAGCAATTTTTCATGAAAATAAAATTGTATACTATCAAAGTTCTCAGTTATGTTCCAACTATCCACTGCTAAAATCATCCAATCTAGCAAAAAAGAACAAGAACAAGAACCTGCTACATTATTAAGCAAAACAGGTATCGATTAAACCGAGTATATCAAGCAAAACATACTACAGAAACTATCAAACCTGCATCTCCAAGAGCTTCAGAAGTTGCATTTTGCTCTTTCCAGTATTTCTCCACTTGGGTGCCACCAGCTACATTAATCTGCTGAAGAAGAACTTATACACCATAATGAATCAGATAGTATATCGAATAGTAAATCTCTAATAGGGAAATATTTTTCAAGGTAGTCACTTATAAGCCTTAGAAAGGGTAACCAAAAGTTTGGTACCTAGTACATTATCCACACCATGGATAACTATATCAAAGAAACTACCTGAGCTACTATACAAAGGTTTTTTCCAGATAGTCAGGAATATTTGAGCTGACCTGCATCTCAGAAAGCATCAGAGGTGGCATTTTCATTTTTACAATATTTCTCCACTTTATTATTCAGATGAAAAGAACTTATACACCAGAATCAATCAAATACCGTATTAAACAGGAGATTTACTCAGATGAATGTTACAGTAATCTTGAATTGTAAAAAGGATAGCTAAGTTTTTAGTGCCTAATACATTATCCATGAATGCTTGAATCAAAGAAACTAGCTGAACCGCCAACGAAAGGTTCTCACTTTTGTAACTGCTTCACACAAATCTGCAACTCTGATAGTGAAACCGAATTTCCTATTAAAACTGCTCCTGTGAATTCCACTGTGACTTTGTATATCATTTTTTTAGACCCTGACCTGAATAAGGTATGTGGCCAAATTCAGTCGATTGCATAGTACAGTCCATAGAGAATAACCATTGGCAACTAGCAATCACATGGAAAGAAGTCATCGGAGAGCACTCACCCTAAAGACTTGTAAACAGTATTGCTGGGGTAATTGGAAAAGTCATTTGGAGCTTTTACAACCTTTCACAAAGCTCTTAAGAGGTTTCTAGGCAGTTTATCGACTTCCACAGGGAGACAAGAAGGAAATTTGGGCCCTTAGTCATCACTCTGAGCCAAAGTGAAGCTAGGCACCTCAAGTCGACTTGTAACCAACCTATGGCAATTCAACTTCTTCACCTCAAATGACAGATAACAATCTCACACAAACAAACCCCCATCAGCCACAACTCTAATTAACTTGCTGAGGCACTGACCCCAGCTAAACTACATACACCTCAAGTAAGCTCAACCGATCCCCAGTCTACCTCAATTTAACTGTCTGCCTCAAGACTCAAGAGAAACAAATCAAATTCCAACTGACCTCTCAACCAGAGTGCATCCACCTCATACAAAATGAATTGAGCTTCAACTCACCTCAACGAAACTCAACATTACTTGTACTCATCTCACCACAATAAACAAATTACCATAACAAACAGTTTCTGCCTCTTAACCTGAATGTCAATCAAGGAGAAAAATAAAGAAATTAAATTCCAACATTTATTACAGTAGACAAAAATTCACATTGTGCATGATCAAATAGTAGTTGCATCCAATGTTAAACCCTAATAGGTAATGGATGATTTGACAGAGAACACACAATCAAATTCAGAATTTTGACAGTCACAAGCAAACAACCAAAGCATCATACACACTTTGTTAAAACACTGGCGTTCTTAAGAAAATCAGTATGTCTACAGATGCATACATAACTTCATGTCTTTTCTTAAGGAGCTAGAAGCAATTAGAATTGTCTATCATTAAAACAAACCCATTTGACTCATCCATCCTTGTAGTGTCATAGATCAAAGCAAAGGTATTCAACATGATAAATATAAGATCAGGAAGTTGATTACGTAAGAAGGAAGCAACTCAGCAAACAAATCGATTAAGCCATGATACAAAATCATCAATAAGAACATGATTAACACTATAAAACCATAAAGAATTGATACAACAAGTTTTTCACGTAAAAAGTTACCAATTTAGGATGCTAATATCTCGTAGCTCACAACGAGAGAAAGCCAAATTCTTTTCACTCATTTCTCTCTAAACAACCATTGCGAGCACAATACATTAGAGCAAGCAAGAATCCCTAACCACCGAATCCGTAAAGAGTGCGCCCCTGTCTCTTGAGCGCGTAGACGACGTCCATGGCAGTGACGGTCTTGCGGCGGGCGTGCTCTGTATAAGTAACAGCGTCACGGATGACGTTCTCGAGGAAGATCTTGAGGACGCCACGGGTCTCCTCGTATATGAGTCCGCTGATGCGCTTCACCCCGCCACGCCTCGCCAGGCGCCGGATCGCCGGCTTGGTGATGCCCTGGATATTATCGCGCAGCACCTTGCGGTGTCGCTTGGCGCCGCCCTTCCCCAGCCCCTTCCCTCCCTTCCCTCGCCCTGACATCGCGCAAAGTAAAACTAGAACTCGATCTCTGAGCCGAGGAGGGCAAGATCGATGAGATCAAAGAGGCAACAGAGGATTCAGAGCGGAGAATCGCTCGATCTGCGATCTTACCTTAGACGAGAAGCTAACGACTTCGGATCGAGAGAGAATAACTCGGGAAACGCGGCGCGGCACGGTGATTATTTATACCGAGGAGCGGAACTCTTAGCTCGGACAGAAACGAGATTTTGCCGTTGATTTAAATATAATCGACGGCCCGAAGTGTGCATCTGATGGCTCCCTTGGATGCATGACGTGGCTGATTATTCAGCGATTCATCAGCCCTTTTTTTTAGCGCTATACCGTTATTTTTAATTTTTAATTTACAAAAAAATATATATTAAATTTTGTATAATTTTAAACGTGTAAAAAAATAATTCCAAGTAATTTTTTGTTTTTGATAAAATATTAAAATTATTTTTAAAAAAAAATCTAAAAAAGATAAAGCCTAAGACATGGTGTGGTAGCACTATTATTCAACTTTAACGCTCATAAAATAAGTAAATATAATTATAAAATATGGAACCGTCACATTAGGAGCCCCCATCGCTGCCCCTATATATGGAAAGGGGTAAATTAGGAACCCAGGACGGCCAGCGCAGAAATACAAAGTCATCGGTAGCCTGACGGTAAAATCCAAGAATCGACCCCTTGCCCTTTCGGACCTTAATACCGCTGCTCTGACCGTCCGAGCAAACCCTGAGGGCTAAGTAAATATAATTATAGATTCTTCCCGGTATGGCCAATAGGATTGTAAATGAATCAAATATTTATGAGTAAATTTGGTATTCAACTGGGTAAAATTTATTTACGTCCATTCAATATACATCAAAATTAATTAATGAATAAGTTTAAACACAGATGTGTTCGATTTATTAATGTTCATAAATAATATTCGTAAACAGTATTCGTAAACCATGTTTATAATTAAATTCATTTAAAAATTATTTATAAGTTTATTTATACTCATTTATAAATAAATATTAAAGTTTTAAATAAATAAATAAACTTGACTTAAAAGCTTGATAATATTTAAATAAGTCAAATTTAACTTGATTCGATCTTGAATTGAGCTTGATTAAAACTCGATACTCATTAAATAAGTCAAATTTAATTTAAGCTCAATCTATAAATAAAAAAAAAAGGAAATCAAGTCCAGTTTAAATATGTTTTTCAATAGTAATGTTGACATAACTAAGCTCGAAGAATTCAAGGGAATAAGGAGTGACACTAGCAAGTTCAACTGAGTGGGTCATATAGTGAACCAATAAAGAATCGAATGGTCCAAGTCCCTTGAGTCAAGAGCGAAACGACTATGAAAGAGCAGAAGGTCCAAGTCCTTCGAGTCGAGAGCAAAATGACTCGAAAAAAGCAAACCTAAATCCCTCGAGTCAAGAGCATAGCGACTCGGAAAGAGTAAAAGATCTAAGTTTCTCGAGTCAGAAGCAGAGCAACTCAAGACACACAGAAGGTATAAGTTCTTCGAGTCAGGAGTGGAGCGATTTGAGAAGATCAAACATAAGTTCCTTAAGTCAGGAGTGGAGCAACTTGAGAAGAGCAAAAGGTCTACGTCTTTCGAGTCGAGAGTGGAGCAACTCGAGACACACATAATGCATAAATCTTTCGAGTCAGGAGCGGAGTGACTCGAGAAGAGCATGCCTAAGTTCATCAAGTCAAAAGTGGAGTGACTCGAGAAGAGCAAAAGGTCTAAGTCTCTCGAGTCAAGAGCGGAGCGACTTGAGACATATAGAAAGCATAGGTCTCTCGAGTCAAGAGCAGAGCAACTCAGGAAGAGTGTGCCTAAGTTCTTCGAGCCAAGAGCAGAACGACTCGAGAAGAGTAGAATGTCCAAGTCTCTCGAGTTGGGAGCGGAGCGACCTGGAACACGTAGAAGGTCAAAGTTCCTCAAGTTAAGAGCGGAGCGACTCGGGACAAGCAGAAGACTTAAGTCCCTTGAGTTAGGAGCGAAATAGTTCGAGAAGAATAGACCTAAGTCCCTTGAGTTAGGAGCGAAATAGCTCGGGAAGAGCAGACCTAAGTCCCTCAAGTCAAGAACAGAGTAACTCCAAAGGAAGAAGCCCGAGAAGCTCAAGGCCTATGACCATAGAGGAATTCCTTCTACGTATCTGGTCCTCTAACAACCTCTATATATAATGATTCTTACCCATGTGGCCTGTCATGTGAAAATTATTTACAGAAGTTGTTCCCTAATGACCTGACAGAAGGCATCAGCGGGATATCTAGTAGTGGAAAGAGGAAACCTCAAAGGTGTTATAAGAAAACATATTGAGGAAAAGTTATAGACTGACAATTTTTCACAACTGAATAGTTGCTACTTTCTTTTATGCTTTATTTCTCATCTACTTATCTGACTAAAACATCAGAGGGTTGTAAGTCAGAGCACCGATGACCTTTTGACGTGTGCTACTTTTGACAGGTCATCGGTGAAGATACTATTACTGTCGTGAAAATTGTCTTCTCCTGAAAAGTGCGACGGAAAAGACCATATGAAGACAACGACATTAGATAACTAACTTGATTAATTTTAAACTCGGCTCAATTAGACTTAATTATCTTATCAAATAAATTTAAACATTATAAAATTTAATTCGACTAAACTCATTTACAACTAAGAGATTCGAACGAGGAGCACCAATACAAAGCGAAATTGTAAAATATTTTTAACGGTATTTTTATTTTATTTATTTATATTGGTTCTCGAACGATAAATGTTCTCTCAAAACACCGTTGTCACTGTCCTTTTATATTCTTCCTCAACCTCGTACTGAGGTACCCGTGCCGGTGCCGGTGCTGGTGCCGGTGCCGGTGACGCTGGCCGAGGCATCTGCTGCTGAGGTGGCTGAGGTTGCTGACTGCAGCAACAACAACATCCAACAACAATCACCGCTACCAGTACAGTCACAGTCAATACGATCTTCATCAAGCGATGCATGTGCTTCTCTTGTATCGTCGTTGTTGTATCGAGCAATGGATTCCCTGTCACACTGTCACGAAAAGACCGTGGTAAAAAATATATATCGAAAGATTCTTCGTAGCCACATTGATCTAACTCGATCGACCACACCAGTTATACACTACACAAACTAATGCGATATATATAACACACATATTATATACTTGAGGTTTAGTTTGGTGTTGCTGAGAAGGGATGCTGGGACTCTGCCACTCAGCCTATTGTAAGCGAGATTCCTGCGACAACAGAAGCACTCAAGAATCAAAATGGCTCAGTGGATTTGTTTTTTAAAACCAAAAAAAAAACAAAAACACACAAACACAAGTGGCTTACAGTTCCCTCAAATTGGGCAAGCCGCCAAGAAAGTCAGGGATGAATCCATAGAGCATATTGTTATCCATGTATCTGAAAATTAAACATTTTCGATTCATTGTTTTTTTTTTTTTGATAGAGTGAAAGAGATGTTTTTTTTTTGTTTGTTTGTTTGTTTCTTGTTTGATGTTCTTACATGATTTCAAGGGCCTGCATTTGGCCAAAGTTAGGGATGCCACCTTCTAATCTGTAACCTGAAAGGTAACTGAACAAGAAAAAGAGAGAAAAAAACAATAATCACAGTGATATTTCTCGCTTTGCTCTAAGGATAAGTGGATTCTAAAGAAATTATCAGTCGACTAATTAATGGATCGATGGATTCAGGCCACGAACAAAAATCCTACAAAGGGGAGAGCTTATCCAAAGCAAGTAAAATTCATTTGCCTATGATTTTTATTTATAAAAAATAACTAGGTTTTAGGGTTGATTTATGGAAAATATAGTGTGATGCCGCTCGGATTTTTCCTCAATGATGGCTCGGAGGACGGATTCTCTCCAAGCAGCAACAGTAAAAGTCTTGGTCTCCTTCTTCCTGTCAAAGTAACACGAGATTAAAATAACCACCGGGGGTTCCCGATTTTACGGCCCTTCCTTAGTAAGAGCCAATCGGTTTTTCCAAGAAGAAGATGATAGGAGAAGAAGAAGAAAAAAACCCAAGAAGTAATTGTGATTTGCTTATCCTTTTCCATTACTTACAACGACCCTTTTATATGAGAGATGAGCATCCTCTCTGTGGCCTCCAATGGGGAGTAGCCATGTGGCAGGGAAGGAAGCCTATTGTCAGGCCGTTAGAGCCATTACCTCAAAAGGAACGAATCTTCTGTCTTTAGCTATCCGAGGTATCCGCGTGTGATGGCCCCGCCGAAGGTGCCTGCGTTTACCTTGAATGGAACGAATCTTTTGGGTGATCCCCTCTTGCGGAGTGATAAAGAAGTTGGCATTTTTGCCGAGCTGTTTCGGCCTTGGCTCGGCCTCTTTGCTCGGCCTTTTTACCTGGCCGAGTCACTTTACTGTCCCTCAGCTTTTTCTTCTAGCCGAGCCGCTCGTCTTTTACTCGGCCGAGCTGTTAGCCCTTTGTTCAGCCTCTTTACATAGCTGAGCTACTTGTCTCCCCGGCCGGGCCGCTGGTCCTTGGCTCGGCCTCCTTACCTAACCGAGCTGCTCGCCTTCCTGGCCGAGCCATCAGTCGTCTGCTCGGCCTCCTTACTTGGCCGAGCTGCTCGTTTTCCGGGCCGATCCGTTGGCCCCCTTATCTAATCGAGCCATTTGTCCTCCTGACTGAGCCATTAGTCTCCTGCTCGGCTTCCTCACCTGGCTGAGCCTTTTATCCTCTTCATTCGCGTGCCTTAGGATTGGAACTACTATTCCCTTTGACTTACTTTCTTAACCTCGCTTTGGGTCTCATCTCTTGTCAATCAATCGCGTCATAGGGCCCAATTATGATAGTATCATAGTGATAATGAAATGGAAACTAAAATTTTAAATTAATTGATAAAAATCTCATTTGTGTATAATGATACTAAAGGAAAAGATTTCTAGTTAGATCTTTTCGTCTAGAGGTCTACAGGGAACATACCAAGCGTTGGGAACAAAGCCCAATGAGCCAAGGTTTTAATAGAGTGCCGAGTTTAAGGACTCAAGAATATGAGAGGACAAGTACCTTCTAACTTATGTTACATTTGGTAGGATTTTTATTATAGTTAGATTGAATTTGCTTTCGAACAAAGAAGATCAAAAATATCAATATGCTTGTATTTTTTTTATTGTGATTTATATTTTATTTTTACTGTTCATTTACTATTAATAAGAAAATGATAAAAACTAAATCCACTATTCACTCCTCTACAGTCTACTAATGAGATTCAAATTAATCTAATTTGATCTATCCATATTCAAACTTTGATCTGATGAAACTAGACGAGTCTGGTTCGATCAAAAACACCCAGAGGCAAATCGTGAGAATTATTCACATAAAAAAAATGAAATTGTCACATTAATGACCACTTTCAATTGTCCCTATAGAAGAGGGGGATAAATCAAAACTTAGATGACAAGTGTAAAGGAATAGATCGGTCAGTAAGCTAGAATATTAATCTTTTTATAAATTAACCTCTATCCATTTAAAAATTATCCGTGTGTGGATTACTCACATAGCTCTTACTCTGGGAGGATCATCTGCATTGCAGCCTAGCCATTCCCATATCGAGTTATTCGGAAGACAAGGATCGCCGGTCCATGCTTGCAATTCATCGAAACTCCTCTTCATCTCTTCCACTCCACTCATTGTGAACAATAAGAAAATAATGATAATAATAATAATTATTATTATTAAATATAAAGAAAAAAACATTCTTTATTTTATTTTAGTTATCCTCAAAATATTTTTTTTTTTGAAAAACTATTAAAAATATATTTCTTATTTCGAAAATATCCTTGTATGCATTCTTACAGCAATTATATATTTTTTTAAAAATATAAAATAGGAAAAGTAAGATAAGGAGTGCTTTTTTATTTTTACCAATCATAGTAATAATAAATTAATTAACAACAAAAAAAAAAGATTAATTACCATCGTCTTCGTTACTTCCGGCGACAAGTGTTTCTCCGACCGTATAAATCTCAGCGGCGCAAATCAGCGGTGGTAAACTCGATCCAGCGGTAGCAGTGAGCTCAATCTTCATATCTCCGGCCGCCGGCTCAGTCGTCACGTTCACTTCGCTGCAAATTTGGAACTCCGGCGACACCTCCAGGCCGTACTCTTTCCCGTCGACGCTCGCCGTGAACTCCCTCGTCTCGCCGTCTTCTCGTTGGTTCACTTCAGTGAAATAGAGGGCGACGTAGTTTGTCCGGCTGCTGTTCGCAGGGAATTCGAAGCGCAGTGAAATGGTACCCGACGCGTCGCCGGCGGTGGCTGCCTCCGCGGCGTTGAGGATCACCGGGAGTGGAGGATCGTCGGCGCAGTAACCGGCGAGCGAACTGAAATTTGCTTCCACGGAAAGGAGACTTGGATCTTGGTATGGATTCCACTCTCTATTGTAGTCATCTTTTGCTGGGCTGATCGAAATTGAAATTTTATTTTGGAATAGATTGGATTTTTTTTTTTTAAAGATTGATATAAAAAGGTTGAATTTTTTCGAGATTGCTGTGAAAAAGATCGAATTTTGGATCACCTGACGACATCGGAGCCACCGAAACGGACGCGGTGGCTGAGGTACCAAGCGTAGTTCCGGTTCATCTTGGAGTACATGCCGGGGGTGAGCGGCACCACCTCGAGGGACGAGATGAAAGGGACCTCCTCCGGCCGGGTCCGGGCGAGGCAGACCCGGAGGTTGTCCCCCCTTGTGGCGTACACGAGCTCGTGGAACACCGGCTCCGGCGAGGAAGCGTTGACGGTAACCCACTTGTTGGCGTCGATGACGAGGTCGAAGGTGGGCGGCCGGCCGAGGCCGTCGTAGTTCCCGTAGTAGAAGCCGGCGCGGATGAGGTACTTCACTTTCTCCAGCGTGTTGATTGCGTAGCAGTTCTTGCGGAGGGCGGGGAAGGACCGGAGCGAACCCATCGGTTCCGACACGAAGACGCCGCCTTTCTCGACGGTCTTGTTATCGCCGGTGGAGATGAAGCCAACGTCGGTTTGCCACCAGAGCCCGTCGCCGTCGGTGTAACTGGTCCGCGTTCCGCAGTCGATCAGCAGCCAGTCTTCGGAAGCTAATTAGTTACGTCAAGATCAGACCAAATTATGCTCCATCAACAATTAAAAGAACACCATGAATAAGCTCCAAGAATCTCGATTTGGATACTCACATCCATGCGACGGATTCGTAAACAATAGAAGGACGGAGATCAAGAGCTGTGCTTGAAGAACAAGTGGCGCAGGGTTGATCGGAGCACAGAGGAACAAATGATGAAACATGGCGAAACAGAGCATTGTAATGGTTTCAGTTTGGATTGAGAGGACGACGGGGAAATTTATAGGTGACATTGTTTTAGGAGATCGAAGAATCCCGCAACGATGTCGCCGGCCGGCAAGAGCTCCGGAGTTATCGAGGAGTCCGCCGTCGAGGTTGTTTTGTCTCCTCGAGTTCGCTCGCTGTGAATTCAAGGTTTGGTTCACATATGGAAATTATTATTTTATATTTTAAAAATTAAAAAAAAAATTATATATTTTTTTATATCCTTTTTTACTTTAAAAAGTAATGCTCATGTTCATCTTCATTTTCTATAATTGTAGTTCTTTCGATATTAAACTTTTCTATTTCGTCTTTAAAAAATTGTATTTTTTATATATTTTTTGTTGTTCTTGTCCAATCATCAAATAATCCTTATGCTTCTGAAGATTTGTGAGACAAAGTAGAATGTCTTTCATCTAATGTGTTCCTCTTGGAACTGAACATTTGTGATAATGAAGAATAAAAAAACTTCGAGTCTTTTGTGATCACCATCATAAAATATCAAAATTTATTTTACTATCTGTATCACTAAAATCAAAAGAAGTCGCCAAATAATTTTCAAATTCGTATTTAAAACTTAAGAATCTTTATAGATGTTTTGTCTGCTCTTTTATAAAAAATCATACTTTTATAATTTTGTATTACTACTACTAATATTTTGAAATTCTAATAATAACTTTCTAATCTATATTTTATACTATATATTCTTTATAAATTTTGTATAATTTATTTCTAATATTTTGTACAGTAGTAGGATTAAGAGAAAAATAATCTTTTAT
This sequence comes from Alpinia galanga, assembly GCA_037177395.1. NCBI lineage: Eukaryota > Viridiplantae > Streptophyta > Magnoliopsida > Zingiberales > Zingiberaceae > Alpinia > Alpinia galanga. The sequence continues at coordinate 2,849,414 of JBAMHZ010000117.1, forward strand.
TAAAATTAAAGTATCATAATACATAATTAATATTTCGTATGAAACAAACATATAATAAAAATATTTTTTTTATTTTACTTTTATTTTTAATACATAAGAAGATAAAAGTTTATCGTTAATATATTCAATTGCATTAAATGAGAAATAGAATAATAAACACTGAAAAAAATTTCAATTGCATTATTAAATATTTTTAAAATTTAATAAATACTACTATATATATTTTATGTATGCGAAAATAAATATATATTAGGATTATTAACTACTTTAGAAAAAAATATAATAATTCTCTACAGTGAAATGAATCTTCTAGTAATTGATACATTGAATTCAAATATATTAGTACATCATATGAAAAAAATTTATCCTGTTATTTCATTGTATTAGAATATTACCATAAATAATAAATGACAATTTTAATTGATTTTATTTTATTTTCTAAAATTTTTAATCTATCTTAAATATATAAATTTAAAATATGACATACATAGTTAGGGATGGAAAAAATACCAAAAATTTCAATATATCATGCATACCGTGTCAATATATACTGAACATACTGATATTAATTGTATATCAAAAATTTTGGTACAATATTATACTGTATTAATTTTTTCAGTATCAGTATAGGATTTTAATATTTTTTGGTATCGATATTAAAATTTTTGATACTGATACCAAAATTTTTGGTATCGTATTGATATTTTGGTATGAAAAATATAAAATTTATACTATATCAAATTTTCAGTATATCAAATTTTTGGTACGGTATCGGTATATATTTTTTTATATCAAAAAATTTAGTACAGTATACGATATCGTATAAAAAAATCGATATAATGTACCGAACCAGCCCTATACATAGCGAATATGAAAAAAAACATAACCAATAATAGGTTGACAAATTAATTTGGTTCATTTATACTTGCAGTAATAGAATTAACATTATCAAATGAAGTTAAAAATATTTTATTAGTTAATCTATATTTTTCTAAAATTAAACATAATAATTGAGAAATATTATGAGTAATATATGATTCGTCAAAAACTTGATAGATGGGATTGTTTAGGAACTATCGAACCAATAACAAGTCATATTTATTTAGGAACTATCTGAATGTAAAAATACTTTTCTATTTAATTTACTAAATTCTTTAATTAAATTTTTTTGCTTATTTAATTAATTTTTTAATTGTACAATTAAATGTATTTGTAAGAATATATATTTAGGATATAGATTAAGAGATTCTTAATAAAAATCTTCAAATATGCATTTAGGAAAACTAAATTAAAGATATTCTACATAAATGAATCTGGTTAATAATTTTCTTAATTTAGTATTAGAATATTTAAATAAAGTTATATGTATACTTCTGTAGACAA
>JBAMHZ010000117.1:2875827-2890208 GCA_037177395.1 Alpinia galanga
TGGTAGATGATGGAGGTGCTCATGGGTGCTCACATAAGAGGTGTGTAGAAGATTATTTGGGTGAGTTTATATGGTAGATAAAGTAATATTTCACTATTAGATAGATTTTCAGGGATAACGTGAGTGTAGAGTTTGGACTAGACTGTTAAAAAACTATAAGTACTTTCTTGATTTATTATAGTGATTAATGGCTCATGAAACTGAACACAAATTAATCGAACTGAATATTCAAATATCCTAATGCTAGATAAAAGAAAAAAACTTATATCTAGTTGATAAATTTATCTAAGTGATTTTAGAATCTCACAATCTATTTTAGAGCTCCGAAATATTGTTACAAGGCCATTCAAATCCTTTAATTTTTAATGAAAAAAATTGAAAATATTTTTTAAAGTAACAATTTTATTTAAAAAGTATAACATTAGAAGCACAATAATCTAAAAAAAAAAACATCATGATTGTTTAATCAATATGTCAAAACATACTCGCTCGCTCGCCCAAATATCATCATATTTATGTATAATTTACTAATAAAGTCAAAATGTATTTTATTTTTTAGAATATTAAAGAAGAAAAAAAATTAGGGTTTTTATAAATTTAAGAAAAATTATAAAAACCATTATAAATAGCTATAGTTAGCTCTAGTAGTAAATTAATAAAAAAAGAAAAACAACAAATTTATAGATTATTTTTTAAAATTGAGTTTATTTATTAGATATTTTATAGAATAGGGAAAAAATACGTATAATTAATTTTGTAAAGTCAAAATAGATCCATGGATCTTATTATTAGTCTTATACATGTACGATTGAAACTTTGCATTTTGGTACACGATAATTAAACGATGTTCTACAAAACATTTGAGGTGTTAAATGCAAAGACGAAGCCTTCGATATCTGTATAATTTTGTAGCTGTTTTGAGTATATTTTTCCCCCTTTTGCTGCGGTCCCTTCGGCCTCTCCGTGTCCCCAATCTCGCTAGCCTCCGGCTCCTTTCGCTCGCCCCTCGCGCTCTCCCTCGAAGGCGGGCGGCGACAAGGCTTTTCCCTATCGTGCTAGCCTTCTCCGGCCGCTTCCGCCGCGCCTCGGCACTGCTTCTCCAGGTAGCCGATTTAGATCTGCTTCCCTTTTCGAGCTGGCGGCGGTTTCTTTCGATACTCTCTGGATGCGCTTGTTTCGATGACGATTCTGGAATAGCGAAACCTCCTTCTCGATTCCAACCTTGGCTCCGACTGATGCCATTACTGCAGCTGGGGATTACGGTTTCCGATTGTGGGCTATTGTTTGATTTGGGTTTGGAGGTTTATGGTTATGGAGAAGGAACGATAGGCTGGTGTTTTAATTTGACTCCATGGGCTAAGATTCTTTCTTGGTTCCCACGTCGATTTTTTTTTTTTTTTTTTTGCCTTTTTCCTTTGATCTGGTAGTCTTTAATGCTTGTCTCAATCGATTCTGGTCTTCCGCGAGCATCACGCATGGTTCCTGACTACCTGAAAGTAGAGTGCGAGAGAGGTTGTATTATAGTCGAATTGAGTGGGATGTCGAGGTTTTCGTGTTACGGCGTTTTTTGGTGGATAAATTATGTGATTTTCTCACGAATTTCCACCCTTTCTAAAATTTGACAGTCGCATGTTGGGGGATTTTTCTATTAATGTTTCCTTTTCTTATCGTCTTATCTCAATCAAACGATTTACTTATTGCAGAATAAGCTAAATTTAAACAACGTGTTTTTTTTTGGTACCTTCAACCCTTGCCTTTTATCGTTCTGCCTCTGCGTATAACTTTATGATAATTTTTGTTTGCAGTAAAAGAGGCGCAGAACGAAATTTAGTTGTCAATGGCCGGAAATATAACAGAGGATTTAGGGATGAATCTTAGGCTCCCTGTTACGGATGGGATGTTGAGTGAGCAGCGTTGCCTATCTGGGGATTCAATCTCGGAGTGGCGATCTTCTGAACAAGTCGAAAATGGAATAACTTCCACTTCACCTTCTTACTGGGATACCGATGACGATGATGACTGTGGTGCGTCTTGTTAACCTCCCCAATTTGCTGTTTTGTCCCAAGTTCCTTAATTGTCACCTGACAAAATTAGCATTGTTTTTTTTTTTGTTAATAACTGGAAGTACTTGTTTATCAGGTTAATGTAGATTGGTTTCTTTAGATGTGAGCGTGCTTGTTGACTATCACAAACCTCATGCCCAAAAAATTTTATGCTTGCATAAAGATTCTGACTCGTATGAATTTGTGGATGAATTTAGCTAGTCATTTGGCATTATTAAACTTCCATTGTTACTGAGCTCCTAAACATAGAATATCTATGTGCCTAGAAATTTTGATTGTTAACATGCTAAACAAGGAAGGAACATTCAGTTCTTCTTTTGCTCTTGTATTCATAGACTTGATTTGCATGCAGGCCTTCCATAACTTAGATAATTTTTTGGTATGATCTCATATTATTCTCATTAATGATTCTTTATGATGCTGATTGGTCCTTCTGCAATGGTAGGTGATATAATTCTACGCTGAAAATTTACCATTTGATTAATTTTATCAATCTTCAAGTTGAATAAAATGGTGTATTTGGATTACTTTCTTTGTCAAGAAACTTACTTTTATGTTGTTCATTAGCTTGATTCCACGCTTATCCCTTCAGATTCTGTTTTTCGTGTCCTACATTGGCTCTATCTTTATCGTTCTTGAACTTCCGTGTCATCTCTTTTAGGACCAAAGCCTTCTGATCTCTATGGAAGATTTACATGGAGGATTGAAAATTTCTCGACAATCAATAAAAGAGAATTGAGAAGTGATGTATTTGAAATTGGTGGTTACAAATGGTATATGTTTAGCTTTTATTCTATGCCAATTTTTAATTATTTTTTTCACTCATTATTGTGCACTTTATACTTTGACATCCAGCATGTTCTGATATCCCCAAGGTTAAAGAAACGATTTTTTTTTTTTTTGGTTTCGATAATCAGGCGTCTGCCAACTTCCAAGAATACGAGTGTCTTACTCTACCATGAAATTGTGAAGTTTGGGTGTTGGATATGAATAATTGTTCTAGTATGAGCCTCCAAATAATTGTTCTGAGTTCCATCCAAATTTGAATAAAATATAGGTTTATGTCATCTCAAAAAGTTTTGTTCTGTCAAGTTGCTTATGCTAACTTTAAATTCATTGCCCCAAAAAAGTTAATATGGAAACTTTTTATTGACCCCTGTATGCATGCTCTATAGCAAGTGGCAGGGTATTCTGGAGCAATATAGATCCATATCAAATAATACTGATTCTCACTTGCCATCCTAGATTTGATTGTCTTGTGTTAATTTTTGTGTGCTTTATATTTTTTTAACAAAGAAGGTTGGATCAATTATGTAACATTTTGGCCTATGCAACACTAGCATAGTGCTTTAGAGATTGGTTCAGTAACCCAAGTTCATGCTCTTTATCATACGGTCAACTGTGCAATTTTCAACTCAATTGTTTTTTAGAAAAAAAAATTAAATCACATTTTGGGTAGATTAAGTAGATAGTACACATCATGTTGGCAGAGAAGGATTACAAGAAGAAAACCTATAAAAGAAAAAGGATTTAGTTGCTCAACTGGCCTTTGGAAGTGTTAAAATGCAAAGATTTTTCTAAATATTATTTGTTGTTATCTTCTGTCAGTTTGCTTATCAGGATGAAGGTGCATTTTATTTGTGGAACTAAGTATTGCCGTGGGGATGGAATCCTTTTGCTATTCCTATCTGGAACTGTCTAACTCCAGTACCAGTTGTGAACCTTTTTACAGAGTGCAAGGATCTGTGTTGATAAAATGCGGAAGGGAGGGGGATGGATCGAGGATGGAGCATATGTGGTGTGATAGGAGTGGTGGAATCCTAGAATAGAGAGCAGAGAGAGAGAGAGAGAGAGAAGGGAATATATATATATATATATATAGAGAGAGAGAGAGAGAGAGAGAGTTTTTATTATCTAACTTTTTATTGTTTAAAGATTTATTTTATAGAGAAAAATATATGCCTTTTCTAATAATTCATTAGGTAGATTTACTTTTCCTTCATTAATCAAATCTAGTGTTGTGGATATCACTTTCCACTGTGACCTTTTCCTCTGATTTTCCGAGTCCATTTGACAGATTCTCTGAGTTCCCTTCCTTGAAGAGTGGGTTGCTACTTGTGAAGAATGGTTCCCTTCCTTTGCCGAAGTAGAGCCCTCCTACTTTGATATTTCAAGAGGTGGACTAGGTCCCTAACACTAACATTTAGCACCCATTTTGAGCCTTTCTTGACATTTTCAAACCAATTTTTGAACGAATTATTTTGCAATTTCAAGGTTTAAATTGTTACTTTGAGTTGGGGTTTAATCCATGACTGAACTGAGACATGTTGGTCATGCCAATGGTGGTGTTGGTGCCTATGCTCACCATACGACTAACAATAAAAGAGGAGGGAGGGATAGCGAAGGAGGAGGAAGAAGTTGCTCTCCTCTTGCCTTGCTTGTGTCATACTGTGTTCCACTTAGTTGCTGAAGGAGCCACTCACTTTTTTGCACCTCACCTTTTCCATGTCAAGGAACTATTCTGGATGAGCAGAGAAGTAAATGAACTTGCCAAAGAAAACAAATTTCGGTGTCTCACTCTTGTCAAGTGGTGAAACTAGATGTTTCATTCGTGCTGCCAGCATGAATCAAATTTTGAAACCATGCCCATCATGGAGTCAGTTATATGAATTTGGATCTTGTCTCTTAAAGTCCATGTAATCTTATATCATTGTCTATGACAAAGTTGTGGTTGTCTCAACTATTTGGGGATAGCTACATGAAGCCTAATCCCCATTGAACCCTATGCAAGGCTATATAGACTATAATATTTAAATCATTATTTTTCTAATATTGACTATTGTATTATTGGCTATATCGCTATCAATATGCAAGGCTATTCACTAGTAATATTTAAATTAATTAAATCATTTTTGTTACATTGGCTAGAAATTTATGTTATTGGTTATCTTGGTCAATTGACACTACCTCCGCTTTCATTTTTTTGACTTCATGGTAGCCAGCTTCCTCTATGACATAGTGATGTCAGGGAATGTACTTGTCATCATTAGTAGCTGTGTGAAAATGTTTATTGTGCTATCCAGATTTTACCATAATGTGCTGCATAAGTAACTTCTTAATGTTCTGTCTGCTGAAAAAAATAACCTTTCTCTATTGATTTTAATCTTTGATTGAATTTGCAGGTATATTTTGATCTACCCACAGGGTTGTGATGTATGCAATCATCTTTCTTTGTTTCTCTGTGTCGCTAATCACGACAAGCTTCTACCAGGTTTCAACATAATTTTTTGCTGTTCATATTGGTTTACACTCTATTGAGCTCTAAATATTAGTACCGAACTTATTCCTTTGTACTTCATCATATTGGTAGGGTGGAGCCACTTTGCACAGTTCACAATAGCGGTAGTCAATAAAGATCCAAAGAAATCCAAGTACTCTGGTTAGTTAATGTCCAACCATATGAACTTGCAGGTATTCTATTAAGTTTCACTGATCTTTATCAGGAGCTTATCCTTATAAGAAATTTTGCAGACACATTACACAGATTTTGGAAGAAGGAGCATGATTGGGGTTGGAAAAAGTTTATGGAGTTATCAAAAGTTTTTGAAGGTTTTATTGTTGCTGACACACTTGTTATCAAGGCCCAAGTCCAAGTTATAAGGTAACTGTTGTGTGACTGCTTCCACTTAATAGTATCACTATAAACAATATTTTTTAACTTGATTGTTCTACTTGGATGGATCTTATTGTCAACAAGGAAGCTTCCTTGTGTCACATTGGCTACATTATCATTCAACTAACATAGACCCTGTTGGTTATTTTTCTTGTTGACAAAAAAGGGTAAAGCAGGTGTTAAAAAGAAAGCATATTTGAAACATTGTTGTGTTTACCTATTTTAGATTGCATTGTCTAGATATCCAAACCAATGGATTTTCACTGTACCTTAAGGATGCATCTTTGAGTTGTGATACTTTTCCTCGTGACATATCATATGGGGCTATAGCTAGTATTAAACATGGTGATTCTGAAATTCTTCTAGTTCAATAATTGAACTACAATACTGGTAAGGTTGTTGGAAATATGTGGATATTTGAGTCAATAACTTGTTTTTCACATTTGTCATTTGAAAATTAGATATTATGTTAGAGTTTGTCTTCTTAATTTGGTGTTTTAAAGATTTTCTTTTTCAATCCCCTTAAGGAGAGACCATGTTCTTTACTAGTTGTGATTCTTCTCTCTCTCCAGGGCTCGGTTAATTTACTCTTTCATCATCTCATTCTCCTTTCTTAACTACTCTCGTATGGTGGTGCCTCCTTTGTCTCTACTAGGTTTTCTTCTCCCTTTCTACCCTCTCTATTGTTTGGGCCTTGTGATCCTCTCAGAATGTTGCCTATGCATCAAACCATAACATCCCTCATTTGTGCTCTTGCTTGCCACTACATATGTGATGCAATATTCACTTTGTCCTCACCATCAACACTTCCAAACTGGCATTGACTACTTTAGTCTGCCTCTTCTTGCCTTCATACCCCCAATATTGTTGCTCATGACATCCAGATGGATCATCTTCATTTTCCATTGCCATGCTATTCTTCTTCATCCAGCAAACTAAATTCTACTTGTTTTTTGTCGCCTTTGATAAGTGTGTAAGAATGACAACAAAGAAGAACATGACCTATTCTCGAGTCAGTTTTGGGGAAGCAGAAGCAATGGGCATTGGAGAAGAAGTAGAGGCAACAGTGCTGGCGAAAAAGTTGGAGCTCCAGATAAAGGAGCATGGGAACTGAAGCTAGTCTCAGTCTTGACCATGTCCCAACAATATGCCGAGAGTATATTATCAAAGAGAGAAGGATGGATTCCTTGTTAACTCTGTGTCTAAAGCTAGTGAGATATCAATACTAGAACTCTGAAACATGAAATACCTTGTAACACATTACAGTTTGTAATAAAAGGCTAAGAACAGTAAGAAAGAAGGGGGATAACAACAAATCAAATAAGTAGCCAGGTTTTGAAGAAAAATGAAAACTGCATTAACAAAAATAAAGATAGCAAATTCTATGAAAGGAGAGGCCAAATTTTAAAATGAAATTATTTCAGAAAGGGAAAAACAGAGACCATGAAGAAAAAGGAAGACAACCCCATTTATAAAAAAGGAAAGCAGATTTAATGGATTTAAAGCCAAGATTTTTCTAGCAATACGTCAGCTTCCTTTCTCCTGTCCTTCGATTAAAATTGAGGTGCCACTAGGTCCTTTAAGTCACTATCAAGTTTAATATTCTATCCATCTGTTAATATATGATCTGCATGATTTAAGATGCAATAAAATATAATATATCTTGTCCAAAATCTCTATTATCTTAGAGTCAATGTTAGATATTTATTCTTTTTTTCTTGTCATCTTTTCTCCTGTAAAACTAGAGGAAATTCAGTTTCCTTCGTACAAATTTTGTCTCCTGCTATTATTTCCACTCCACACGAATAGATATTGGAATACTAATAAAAAGGGCAGCCCAATGCACGAAGCTCCCGCTATGCGGGGTCCCGGGGAAGGATCCATTGTACGCATCCTTACACTGCTTTTTTTGCAAGAGGCTGTTTCCAGAATTTGAACCCGTGACCTCTGGGTCACAATTTGTCCTTCAACCCTTTACTATTGGAATACTAATCTATCATTTTTTTATCCTTCAACCCTTTACAATTTGTCATTTGGTCATTGTAAACTTTCTTATGATATTTTCACTGTGAATCGGAAGTTAAGGAAGAAGATTTTGTGTACCTCCTTTTAAGATCATCACCAACTTCAGTCCAGAATGTTGCATTGGATAAGTTTCTCAATTGCTATGTTAGTTTTGCATGGCTTATTAGTATTGTGTGTGTGTGTGTGTGTATTATTTGCAAAGTTTTTTCTATTTGCGTAACAAGCTAGACATTTATTAATCTTATGCTCTAGCTTGATGAAGAGTGTTGGAATCAATAGTAATATGTGGGTAATAGCCCACATGGGATATTTGGTCATTAGGTGTTATGTTAGTGCATAGTGTAAGAAATCTCTTGGGATACATGGAAAAACAATGTTATGCCTTTATCTATTACAATGAAGTTCTATTTTCCATGCTTTTTATATGCATGGGTATGAATGCTTGGTGTGATATATCTCTTGAGAGCTGTGATTTTACTTGTTTCATCTGATATTGTAAGTTCTCATTATGGTTTCTTTGCTATAGTTGCACAATTTTGTTTTATTTGTGGTTTTGACTATAAATCTTTTTTTTCTTTTTGCTTTCTTCTTTGTTATTGTTGCTGATGTTAAATATGATATTTTTTTTCACATCCGATTTTGATTTTTTTAGGGAGAAATCAGATCAGCCTTTCCGTTGTTTGGATGGTCAGTATAGGAGGGAACTAGTACGTGTGTATTTGTCAAATGTAGAGCAAATATGTCGGCGTTTTCTAGAAGAGAAGATAGGGAAGCTTAATAAGTTCATTGAAGACAAAGTGAGGTGGTCCAGGTGGGTATTCTAGTGATGCTTTTTACAATGGTATATGTGAATCATGACCTTCATTTGTATCATTTTTTTTGCTGCATCTGATTCTTATGGGTTTTAGTATTATAATATTTTATTTCCATGGGTGCAATATTGTGTTGAATTTTACTTGGATTTTACAGTTTTAGGGCCTTTTGGCTAGAAATTGATCCAAGCAATAGGCGGCACATGTCAAGAGACAAGAGAGATGCTATATTGAAAGTAATAGTCAAACATTTTTTCATAGAGAAGGAAGTTACATCTACTTTGGTTATGGATTCCCTGTACAGTGGGTTAAAAGCTCTGGAATTCCAAAGCAAAAACTTAAAAGGGAGATCTAAATCAGTTGAGTTGGAAGAATTACCGGCACCGGTGGTTCATGTTGACAAAGATCTGTTTGTGTTGTCTGATGATATCCTTTTGTTGATTGAAAGAGTGGTCTCTGACGTTTTGCCCCTTCAGCCTTTTCCTTCAAAAGATGAAAAGTGTTTACAGAACCGTACAAAGGTAAGAAAAGAACTAATTTGTATCTTATGGTAGGCATGCATTGTTGGCATATGAGTTTCTGTTCTTTTTGCAATTCTACACACACACGTGCACGTGCACACACACACACACAGATACATATAACATATGCATATATGTAGGACATGTTTGGCTATCACAGATGTAGCTGCTTGTCCTATGAAAAGCTATTGTTTCATATTACGGACATGATTTCCTAGCATTCATTTGGAGTCATTGTAGCAGTGGAATCCATTTTCCAGAGATCTAATATCTGAATATTTTAATCAAACAAAATATGCAGGAAGGAAGTTCTGGAGATGAGTTCACTAAGGATTCCATTGACCGCGATGAAAGGCGGCTTATGGAGCTGGGTCGTAGAACTATCGAAGTTTTTGTCTTAGTCCATATATTCAGGTAGCAGAATCTTTTTGACATGTTGGTCAGACTCTTTTGGGGAAAAAAAATATTACTGTGACTTCTTTGCGCCCATTATAAGATGATTTTTGTATTTACCTGGCAAGGGAGATTGGGCACATACTTTGTCCCTTTCAGATCTAATCCAAGGCAACTTTTTTGATGAATCTTGGTTTCTTTTACTGTTGGCAGCAGTAGAATTGAAGTTTCCTACCAAGAGGCTATTGCTCTAAAGAGGCAAGAGGAGCTAATTCGGGAAGAGGAAGCTGCTGTCTTAGCTGAGAGTGAACTCAAATCAAAGCGTAGTGCTAGTGAAAAAGAAAAGCGCTCAAAGAAGAAACAGGTCCACCAGTATATACTCATTGAACCTTTTCATCTGTCTATAACAAATTATATTTTTGTATTTACATCTTGATTAGAATTCAAATCAGGCATATTTTCATGTTTACATTCAGGTTAAAAGTCAACAATAATAACAACAACAATCAAGTTTTATTCCATTAGATGGGGTTGACTAATTTTAGTTAAAAGTCAAACAAAGTTTAATGCTTGTAAAAAGAATAGCAAAGAAAAAAATAGGGCCACCAGCAGATACTAATTGAGTCTTTTCATTCGTCTGTGACAAATGGTATTTTTATATTTACATTTTGGTTCGAAGTCAAGTCAAAGCGTAATGCTACTGGCAAGGAAAAGTGTGCAAAGGAAAATGGGTCACCGATAGATACATAGTGAAACATGATATTTTTTACATTGACATCTTGGTTACTGTTTAGATTAGATGTGTGCTTGAAGTGTGAATACGCTACAATTTATGAACTCATACATTTTCTCCTGTTTTGTTTATCATACAGAATTCTTGGAACTTCTCCTGCCTCTCATCATATATATAGTATCTTTGCTTTCCTATTTAAGTTACAATTTTTATCATGGCTTTTTCTGCAGTGGCATTCTGTTGTTTTCGTAGATATTTGACTATTTGTTCTCAAACATCAATCCACCTTATCCACTAGATCCTTTTATCTTTGCTACTTCTTGCTGGTTTTTATTTGATTTCACGGTTCATAAGAATTACAATTGAATATCCTTTCAGCTGTGAATGGTCATTGGATATAAATTAACCTACCAATTGGTTCCATATTAATTAGATAATTTAGTGTTTGAGAAGAACATCCCTTGAATATTAGTCTTGCATTCTCAGTAATGTAAGTTTGGCCATGCTATTGACCTGACTGGTTGAGTCTTGGAGTCTTAAGACTGTGACTTAGCAATTTTTCTAGTGTTGGGTTGATGACCATGTAGTATTACTAGATTACTTCAACCAGTCAAGTTTTCTTTTGTATCTGTTAATCCTAACAGATTCTTAGAGTCAATTAAATCAAGAGCTCCTAGAAACTAGATAGGTATGATAGTGATTCAGCCATCGAGTAGAAAACTTCAACCTCACAGCATCTAACATGCACAACATAATGCTTGTAAAAAATGTTTCACAGTGTATTCACTAAGATTGAGGTAATGTGCTGTTTAGCCGACATCCTATATTCTCATCCTACAGTTTTGTCCTTTAGTGGAATTTGACTCTAAAGGTCACCCATTTTTGAATCGCTTCACTGAGCACACCTATTTATAGAGGTCTTATGGAAAACCCGACCAATTCTGCCAAAAGCTCTTTAATCCATTTACGATATTTTCTACTCATAACTCAGTCATTCCATGCTTTTGTGTCACGCTCTGAGGGTGTGCTCTCGGTACCCTAATTGGTGACACTGTATAATTAAAAGAATAAGGAAACCTAAAACCATATGAACTTAAAGAACTCATAGAATTTGATAAAGTATCTATATTTTCATTAAAATAGATTTCTTTATACAAATACTGCGAAATCATATAGATAGGAAATCGATAAAATAAAAATAAATACATTGAAACAAAAACCAAATCCGAAAATTTGCAGGTCGGTATCTCTGAGCAAGTCTATGTACAACAAAAATCACTGAAATATCAAAAGAATGTCGGTGCCTGCAAAATTGGAGGCCAAAGAAAGCAGACATTAGCATAAATTGCTAAGTGAGTAATAAGAAGAGATATACATGAATTTAATCTTATTTAAGAGGCCAAAGGAATTGATAAATTAATAATTTCTTCTTTGTTGTTTGTTTCAAATCTTTTAACTTGTTTCAAGTTTTTATACATATATATGTATATATATACATTATTTTTATAATCATCATCAATGGTGTAATTATGGTAAATCAACTATAATCTGATAAATCAACTGAAATCTGGTAAATCAACTAAACAATGAATCACTAGAGCCAGTATCATCAGAGTGTATATATATTTAACAAAACCACTAGACTCATGAACTAGCATGTAATACCATTATCCAGAACTTTGAGAAAAGGTAAATCCTTTGCTCCAGCTTTAACAGCTTCAGTATAGATATCACCTTTCTTCAGTGCTGTATTTGAAAATCTGTGTGTGCCAGAAGGTACACATAATGCTTTAATAATGCCACCCTTTTCTAATGCATCCGTAAAGACCTTGAAATTGCATCCTGAAAATACTGAGCTGACCTACAATTCCGATATATCATAAGCAAAGTTATATGAAATTAGAAAACTGTTCCATGAAACAATCAAAATGAAACTAAAGAATACTAAGCCTTGTTAGTAGCATAATGCATCTATCACAAAAATAAACAAAACAAATATCCCAAATTACGATAGATGTGATATGATGATTTTAACTCCATGTCGACAGATAGCTTTTATGTAATCAAATTCATAAATTACATATTCTATATCAACAATTATATCATAAATGTAGTTCTAAGTAGTTTATATTCAAGGAGAGTTCCTGTTAAAATATAGAGCTGATAGATGCCAATGAGCATGTAGCATATACCTACTGATTAGAAGAGCTACCAATACTGAATGCCTGCTCAAGCACTAAACTTGAAAAGAAGATATCCATGGATTAGCAACTGAAAATCCATTGTGATAATAGAGTACATTTGACACAGGGCTATATGACCAGAAAATATAAGGCTCTAGGCTCCATCATAGCATGATTCTTCAGTCACCACTTGAATTATTATTGAATAGAAATCCATTCAGAAATATGCTTTTGCTAGCTTCGTATCCAAGGATGAACTATAGAATAAAATCGTGCAACTCTGGATGAAATTGTTTGCTGACTCTTTGCTTCTCCCAAGTGAAAAAAAAAATGTAAATCATAAATTTGTTTTTCCTCCAGCATCTGATAAAATTGACTCCGCAACAATGCTGTCCAGGTGAACACCAATTATACGAGCATCCCACCTGCTTCCATACAACAGATTGTGTGTTCGAATTACTTATATCAGTGAGCATGGCATATGCATGCATAGCATAACCTTCAGCTAAATATGAAGAGTTCTATATCCAACAAATTATCAAAATTATGACAAAGTAGATTGTATTCACGCCCATCTTGTTCATCTAATTATTCCAGATGAACAAAAGACCAAGACTATGAGGAATGGAGGACACTGAATGACCTGCAACCAAATAAATCCTCAGCAATATGCACTTACATCTGTTAGCTCAAGACTAAAACGAAGGTCAGGCTTGTCTGATCCATAATGTTTTATTGCTTCAGCATAGGTAAGTCTTGGGAAAGGATTTGGAAGTTGAACTCCTGCTATCTCTTGAAATATCTGACATGATAATAAATGTATCCATCAGATTCACAGAAATGACGAGTTATAATAGGTCAAATAAATCTAACAACATTACGTGTAAAAGAAATTGAAGTTCCTAAGTAAAAGAGATGACAAGAAACAAAAGAATAACACAGACAAGCCTGATTAATTTCTCATTGAGCTTTTAGCATGTCCTCCAAAGGTGTAAAGGCCAATTCCATATCAAGCTGTGTAAACTCAGGTTGCCTATCTGCTCTCAGATCTTCATCTCGAAAGCACCTTAAACAACACATATTAGCTAAAAAAAGATAAGAAACATGAAAACTGTTCTTTTAGCAATTCAAGTGACTATTGTGGTGCTTGATATAAATTATTTTGTTGATAGATGCTCCATACTCAATACAATAAACTACTTTAGTGAAGAGGGTTGTACTATGCTACAAGCTTAATAACATAACAAAGACATTTTTTATCCAAAAGTATAACTAAAAAGTATGTTTAGCTTTATATTTCTAGGTGCTCTAATAGGCAAGAAAAATGACAGGCCACAGAATAGCTGCAACAAGATAACCTCAATATGTAAATTCAGGAGAATATAAGATGTCTGCAGAACAGAGAGAATAAATTATACTAGTTTCTTGGAAGTTACCTGGCAATCTGATAATATTTCTCAAAACCAGATACCATTAGCATTTGCTTGAACAACTGTGGACTTTGAGGTAAGGCATATAGAATGTTCCTGGCTTCATAAATTAAAACAGAAGAAAATAAGAAACTACATTTTAAGTGGAAGAAGAGTAAGTATTTCAATGTTATTGTAAAGGGTAAAAATATCTACTCCAACCATAACAAATGATATTATGATATACATCCAGTTGCCTCAGATACAAGAATTATTGAGTGTCTTAAAGTCCAAGAATTATATACAGGATCTACAATTTAGTTATAGCTGACTTTGGATAATATGTTACAGGACTCAGACAAGAATCCTTAATTTTACATATTACATAAAAGACAACTCAGTGCAAGGAGCCAAAGTGGAGTCCCGGAGAAGAGTCAAACCACGTTGAATTTATTATACGAGTCTTACCCTGCATTAGAAGAGATTATTTAACTCGAACCCGTGACCTCAAAGTTACACGGTAACAAATTTACCATTATGTCAAGGCTCCCCTTCAATTCTATGTATTA
>JBAMHZ010000117.1:2906756-2927719 GCA_037177395.1 Alpinia galanga
AGTTTTCTTATGTTTTGTAATCCAGATTACATTACATTACAATGTTAAAATTATAACAAACAAAAGAATCTACCTTGCAATGTAATCTGGATTACATTACAAGGCAGATTACGGGCTACCAAACATGCCCTTAGTGTTTCTTGCCAAATTTCTAATTTAGCATTTACTCTTTCACGTGTCTCATCTACCTGAACAATATCATCTGCAAACAGTATAAACCATGGTATTGTATCTTGAATGTGTTCAGTGAATTCATCCATAAATTGTGTAAAAAGATAAGGACTTAGAGTTGATCCTTAATGTAACACTATTTTTATTGAAAATGCTTCAGTTAATCCGCCTGAAGTTTTCAATACCTCAATTGGTGTAAATTAACAGAGTCAGTGTACTTAACTTTCTTTTTTCAATACCTCAATTGGTGTATATATATCATTTTCGAGGTTCTTCGTCCATTCAAATTATCCTCCAGTAATGTCCTCTATTTGACTGTTAGAGGACAACTAATGTAGAGAGTCTTCACTTGACATACCATATATTTAGGAGGCATCATCGAAAGAGATTGTTAGGGGACAAGATGTGACATCTGTTGTTAGAAATTTTCCCTGTGGTCCGCGAGTTCTTGACTCCTCATGCTTTAGACTCCTTACACTCCCAAGCCTCCTGATTTCTCTTATGTTTGACTCCGTCAACTCTCAACTCTTTTGATCCTCCAACTCCTCATGTATACTCTCGAGCTCTACTTGACTCTCGACCCCAAGTGTTCCACCTCTGATCATCCGAGCCCCCCCATGTACTTTCTTCTCCACATCCTAACTTTCAACTCCCGAGATTCTGACTATTGAGCTCATGCCTCTCGAGCCCCCAACTCTCGACTTTTGACTTTCCGATTTGCCAAGCTCTTATCTTTCTGAATTCCTAATTCTTTTTTGAGCCCCATATGTTTCCTTCCTTTTTTCTATTATTTCAATTCTCATTATAGGTAAGTATTTAGTCTATGGATGGAATCAAACTTTGTCACTTGTGGTACGGTACAAACGGTAGATAGAATGTGAAGTATTCATAATTCAATTTTTAATTACAGTATATTACTAAAATAAAAAATATATTAACATGTTAGATTATTAAATTGTTCATTATAATTATTTTTAAATTTATCTTGATAATTAATGAAAAAAATTATAAAATTAAATTGATCATTTTAAAATTAAAAACTAAATTTCTGATATCAATTTGAATGAAATCAATCGATATCGACTGGAGCTGTCAAATGAATCGATTCGTAATAGAACGGATTAATTTGTCGTAAATTTAACATTTAATGAGTAAAAGTGAGTCAGTCCGCGGGCTTCAATTTTACTATATATTAATTTTTTTTATTCTCATCAAATTTAATTTATAACTATTTGATTCTTTACAGTACATGAGAAAGTCATCCTAAATTTCCTCTGCTGGCGTGTTATCTATTTAGTATTTTGTTGTTCTTCTTTTTTTTCAAATATCTAGTTAGTTACTTTCGAATAACGAAACCTTTCTATCTCTTATGTTTAACAATTTTAATGACATTCTTGATAAATAAAGATCTGTCTTACTATCTGCAATTATATTTGAGGAGTATGAGAAACACTTAGAGATTTCTTTTTCTCAGACATATATATATATATATATATATATTACCATTGTAGTAAAGACTGTATATCTTTTCTCAAACACAGAATGACTCTATTTTAGATTTGACAGTTGATATGTTGTATTATTATATTTCATTTGAAAAATAAGACTTTTAATTTTTTCAACCCATGAGTTAATCTAAACCCGTCGCAAGTTGGTCGGTCCATCTTAACCCGCAATCCATGCGGATTAATATGTTTAGACTGCGGACTTAGATTGATAAATTTTAATCTAATTTATTTAAATTATTTAGTAAAGTGAATCAACTCAATAGATCTAATTTAAAGTGACAACTCTAGATGGGACGATGGTTGCAAGGGCAATCTTTTCCAATTTTTTTTTTTGTTTCCCTCCGCCATCGAGTTTTTCCATTAGATTATAGATTCCCCACACCTGCTGCTCTGAAGCTTCGAACATCTCTCTGCTACTCTTCTCCTCTTCTTCTGCTTCGTCGTCTTCGTCGTTTTTTCTTGTCAATCTTCTTGTACTATGAGATCATTAATTAATTTGCGGGCGATTCGAATTCGTCAAGGGTAGATTCTGTTCTTTTTTCTGATATGAATCCGAGAGGATTTGGTAATGTTTGGTGGTTTGGAGTGGACGTCTCGTAGTACAACAACGCTGACGAATCCACAGTCTGATGGCTCAGTGGTTAACAGATTGGATTCTGGAGATTCGGTAGCGTTTTAGTATTATGAACAATCGTAGATTTGCCCTTGTTCTTCCGTAAAAATGGCAGCTTTTGATTCGTTTTGTTTGTTGAGTTCGTTCTCCGGCTTTTGGGACTGTAAAGGTGTGATTTTTATGGCTGCTTCTTGTTTTAATGGCGGATGCAGAGGAGGAACGGATGAGGATGAAGAAGGCGATGGAAGCTGTGGCGACGAAGAAGGCAGAGTGCATTGTCGGGGCAGCGAGGAGCTGGTCATCCTGGGAGAAAAGGCTGAAGGTGGTGGAGGTTTCGGGGCCGCGGGTGGTCCGCATCTTTTGCATCGACGACAAAGCCACGGATCCGTCCGGCGACGACGGCGGAGGGTGTCGTCGCCTGCGGCGGGTCGTGCAGGAGGTCCGGTTGGAAGGCACGGTGGAGGCCGGGAAGAGCAAGGCTGAGAAGGGAAGAGCTGCAGCCAGGGCAAAAAGGCCGGCGGAATGGCCGGAGGCGGCGGCGGCGGATAAGGAGGGAGCTGGCAAAGACGACGGCGAGCGGAGGTTCCAAGGCATCCGGCGTCGGCCATGGGGGAAGTACGCGGCGGAGATCAAAGACCCATGGCGGCGCGTCCGGGTGTGGCTCGGCACATACAACACCGCCGAAGATGCCACGAAGAGCTACGACTGCGCCGCCATTAGGTTCCGTGGCCCCGATGCCATCACCAACTTCCCCACCTTTACCGCTGCCACTAAGTCCGTCTTCTCTGCTCTGCCACCGCGACGTCAGAAGCACTCAGGCACCAGCATCGTCTCCACCTCCCGCGCGTACGACTCCGGAGAGGAACCTCCTCCCGACGTCGCATCCCCGGCCTCCGTTATCGACCGCTTCTCCCCATCCTCTGCCGCCGCCCTACCGGAACAAAAGTTCAAACTCCCGGGCGCGGCCTTCTCGCCCATCCCGCCGCCGTTGGACCTGGCCGAATTCCTTCCTTTCAAAGAAGAGCTCAGTTTCGACACAGCGGAGCTGCTCGGTTTCTTCCACGACCACGCCGCGCGCCGATCGACTCTGTAGAATTAGATTTTTTTTCATATTCAATTGCATTTTTTTTAGATTTAATGAGAAAGGTGAAAAATGAAAATGAAAAAAACATTGAAAATCATATATAATCTTCTTTTGTTTTTGAAATAGAATAAAATAAAAAAGAAAAGCAAAAATTAAAAAGTTATTTGAATTATTTAAAAACAAGAACGTTTTTATTAGCTATGTTAAAATAATTTTGATCAAAATTTGAAAATTTTAATTAATTTAATAATTTTTTGATATAAACATACTATATGCATAATTTTTTAATAAGTCAACTTAATTTATTTTTACTGGTTATAACAACTTATAATAGAGCTTCTACAACTACAAAAAAAAAATACAAATAAAGATATTTTTTATTTTAAAAAATGAAGTTAATTCAATTAAGTTTTGAGTTTAAAAAATTGATTTAATTAGGTAAATGGAATTGGAGATGATCAGCTGACTAATATATATTATTTAGAGAAAATTTCATATAGAATAATTAATCATCGAAAATCAAGCGAATGTTATCACTATAATAATACACAGAAAGTTTAACAGTTAATTGATATCTTTATAGTAACATATAGTGAGTTTAACAATCGATTTAGAAGTAAAATACCATCAAACTAATATAAATTGACTAGCATGGAAATATTAATGGATTGATGTAAAAACATCAATTGATCAATTTTAAAAAATTATTATTTTTTATTTTAAATCAAATTAATTGATCTTTTTATCGGTTTGATGGATTTGATTTTTATTTAAAAATTTAAATTATTAACAACCTTTCATTTATTACTTTCTAGGACATGCTTTGTAATTTGAAATTAAAAAGAGGCCAAAGTGCAATTAATCCTCTACTCAGTCAACGCCACGTAATTATCAACAGCGAACCGATGGCTTCCGAAAAAAACATATCTTTTTTACCTCGATTTTTTACTCGTAAAATGTGTAAAAAATCAAAAATTTTTTTTTTTTTTTTGCTGCTCTGTCGATCGATCCTATAAAACTGATAATTTACCACTTCCTTTTCCATAAAGTTCGCAATACTTTGACTGCTTTAAACTTAAACATCTTCTTCTTCTTCGTCGTCGTCTTCTTGTTGTTGTCAATCTTCTTATACTGTGAGATCATTTGTGGGCGATTCCAATTCGTTTAGGTAGATTCTGTTCCTTTTTCTGATATGAATTCGAGAGGATTTGGTAATGTTTGGTAGTTGAAATGGACGTCTTGTGGTACCAAAAACAGATTGGATTCTGGAGATTTGGTAGCGTTTTAGTATTATGAATAATCGTAGATTTGCTGTCGTTCTTTCGTAAAAATGGCAACTTTTGATTCGTTTTGTTTGTTGAGATCGTTCTTGAGCTTTTGGGATGGTAAAAGTGTGATTTTTATGGAGGCTTCTTGTTTTAATGGCGGATGCAGGGGAGGAACAGATGAGGATGGATTAGAGCGGAGTCGATGGCAGCTGCGGCGATGAAGAAGGCGGAGCGCGTTGTCGGGGCGGCGAGGAACGGGTCGTCGCGGGCGAAAAGGTTGAAGGCGATGGAGGTTTCAGGGCCGCGGGTGGTCCGCATCTCTTACGTCGACCACGAAGCCACGGATTCGTCCGGCGAAGAGGACGGCGGGTGTCGCCGCGTGCGGCGGGTCGTGCAGGAGGTCCGGTTGGAAGGCACGGCGGAGGCCGGGAAGAGCAAGGCCGAGAAGGGAAGAGCTACAGCCGGGGCAAAAAGGCGGACGGAATGGCCGGATGCAGCGGCGGCTAAGGAGGGAACTGGCAAGGACGGCGGCGAGCGGAGGTTCCGCGGCGTCCGGCGTCGGCCGTGGGGGAAGTACGCGGCGGAGATCAGAGACCCATGGCGGCGCGTCCGTGTGTGGCTCGGCACATACAACACCGCCGAAGAGGCCGCAAAGAGCTACGACTGCGCCGCCATCAGGTTGCGTGGCCCTGACGCCACCACCAACTTCCCCACCGCGGCCGCTGCCACCAAGTCCGTCTCCTCTGCTCTGCCACCGCGCCGTCAGAAGCACTCAGACACCAACATCGCCTCCGTCTCCGGCGCGTACGACTCCGGAGATGAATCTCCTCCCGACGTCACATCCCCGACCTCCATTCTCGACCGCTTCGCCCCATCCTCTGCCTCCACCCTACCGGAACAAAAGTTCAAACTCCCGGCCGCTGCCTTCCCGCCCATCCCGCCGCCGTTGGACCTGGCCGAGTTCCTTCCTTTCAAAGAAGAGGAGGCCGTCTTCGACGGCCTGCTCGGTTTCGACACCGCGGAGCCGCTCGGTTTCTTCCACGACCACGCCGCGCCGATCGACTCTGTAGAGGAGGACTTGGATGACACCCTTCTCGGTTTAGGGTACGAGGACTTCACCGCCGACGATCTTCCCGGTGACATCGGCGACTATTTCGCTGTCGAGCCCCTCGCCGCCGTCTGATCCTTCACCTCCCTTCCTCAGAGAGCGATCAGTTGGCCATTCTCCGAGAATTATCGATCAACTTTATTATTATCATTATTATTATTATTATTTATAGTTAGAAAAAATGTCTCCGTTGAGCCACGGAACGGATTCCGGCGAGTTTTCTAAGTATTTTCTTCTTGGTTCCGTTGAACGAATTAATGTAAAAAAGCTTAATAATTAGAGTTTTCTGCAAAAGTAATAACTGTGGGCCAGCTCTCGTCCGTTGGAGGACACGTGTGAAGATGAGTCACAGCGGTTGCCAAACACGTGGCCTATTCGTGATTCGACGTCTCGGCTTTTTAGGCGCACACGTTTGGGCCAAATGGGCCTTAGGACGATTTGGGCCTCCGTAGCTCCTCGTATCTAAATTACTCATTTTTAATTTAATAATCTCCATCTAATTAATTATAAAAAAATGATCAAATGCTTTTTGGCATTGACATAATATGAGAAAATGTCCGAGCAGGAACGGTCAAGTGGTTAGCACATGTAGATATTGTACAATAGATAATAGATCAATTCCTTTATACGTTAGTTACTAGTTTTAAGGACCAAATGTTCAGCATGATTTATCTCCCTTATGATGATTCAAAGATGAACTGATAGGAATTATTAGGTTGACGGATTCTAACTTTTTACGCAATATGATAATTTGAGTTGAGCTCATGCAAATAATCCACTTTTTCTATAATAAAGTAAAATTACACTTTAATTAGCACATTTAATTAATTAATATTTTTATTTTTCTTCTTCTCAACTTTACACAACTCATTGAAGTGAATTATTAACGAATTAGATTCTCCTTGAATTTTGGAATTTAGAGGTATAACTCAAAATAGATTTTAGTTTTTTAAAGTCAAACAAATGGATAAATACAAATGTAAGTTACTATTAGTGCCAAGACAAATGAAGATTAGGGTTTAAAGAATACAAGGATATATATTATTGTTGACTGAGAGCTAAGAAGTAAGAACGAAGTTGATCACACGAGAAGGGGCGAATGTCCTGGAAGAGTGAGCTGAGGGCCTTTATAATCATCAAATCCAAGCACCTAAAACAAGCGTTAGAAATACAGTAATAGGAGACGTCAGAGGCACTCCGACATTACCACTCTGACGCTTAAGTCAGGAGGTGGAGGAGAAAGAAAAACCTTAATTACGTAAAAAATCAGTGTGTACAAAGGAGGAGTGAACCTCCCTTTCTTCCTTCTCTGTATTTTTTTATATAGAATAATCAGTTAGGATGCTCTGACAATAACATAAAATGACAGAGAGTGAAGAACACCGTATCTCCATTAATACAACCCTTGTGATGAGATATTACTCCATAAATACAACAAGCAGAGAGCTACTGAGAAATAATACCTCATAAATACTTATAAATGACAGATATAGTAGGGATCCTTTGCTGTACCACATAAAGTACTGAATATAGGTAACTAGAACGTTCTTTTAGAATGTAGACGTGATTAGCTAGAGCATTTGCCCACCGAGATAGGAATAGATGCCGAAAATTGTCTTTTGCCGAAATATGAATATATCTACCGAAAGATGTCTTTTGTCGAGATATGAATATATCTGCCGAGAGGTCTCTTTCACGACCTGAATCATTTAACCCTAAGACCTGAGTAGTTCTACCCGTATTATATATTAATAGAAGGATTAGGGTATAATGTTTGGATTTTCATCCGTGATGGAGTTGAATGAAGGAGATTTGGCTTTATTTGATTTTATAAATAAATACCAAACAAAATTAGTACTAAAGATCAGTTGAACTTGGATTGAATAGACCAATCCTTTTGATCCAATCATGTTAGTTGGACAACAAACTAGAAGATTGGACAAGCTAAATGAGCATTGTTGTGATTGTAATTAAAGTTTCACGTTAAAAAATATATAAAGAAGATCGTGAACTTATAAGATGAAAGTATATTTTCATTGATATGAGATCTTTTTAAATAAAATTAAAAAATAAATACATAAAAGTTTAGTTTTAAAGTGGATAATATCATACCATCGTAAAGATATATGAATTTTATTAGACCTAATAACTGGTATTAGAGTCATAATCTAAATTGAGTCATGTGAGTAGAAAGTAATCTCTAACGAAGAAAATAAGGACTTTCATATCTGGATCAAGAGAATTAAATATCAAACAGGAATTCCAGTTGGATTAGAATAATTGTACAACTAATAGAAAAACTTGGTGAGCTAGATACTATGCAAGAAGTCCAATTAAATCAGAATAACATGTAATGCCTCTTCTTGACCACCCCGACACTTGATTCAGCTTCATGACTGCTCAAAGAATTTTCTCAAACATGCGATGCTTCTTTTGGTACTCAGCATGTGACACTTGCACTCAACCACCTAACTTGACACTCGAGCTCAAGCAACCTAATTCGATATGTGAGCAATAATTTGACTCAGCTCGGAATTCAAACAGACTCACTCAGATTTAGCATTCGAAAACAATCCAATTAGACTCAGGCTCGATCTTAAGAAACACAAAATTGCTAAGACCATCAAATAGTAAATTTGAATTTATTTTGTAAATTTAAATTCAAATTATTCTCATAAAATTCCAATAACAATGGTTTCTTATGGCAAAAGGCGATTATGTTTGCCTCTAGTGTCCCTCATTATCAGTCCTACGGTAATTGTGAAGAGAGCTAAATCTATAAGAAGACTATGGTCTTTGAATGACTGACCAGTGATGAATCGTAGCAAAGAGTTTAGACCAACAATTGTTCTGAAGATTGTGTAATAATAACCATTCAAAATTCATATTTAGAATAAATCTTCGAGTCTGAAGGAAACTTGCATATGGGTGATGGGTGATGGGTGATGGATGGAAATCCATGATTGCCAGATTTTCGTCTCCCTTTCCGAACTGAAAATGATAATCTAAATCGTATGAATTGTAAAAAGAAAAAGAAAAAGAAGAAAAAAATTGTTCATTCGAGTAACAGAGCAACAGCAGTACAGAAACAGTGGACTCGATTGGTGAAGATCGAAAAAGACAGCAAAAGTCCAGGGCAAACAGAGAAATAATGCTCTGCAGCTCAGTACTCCGGTCCTCTCCATGCTAATCCTTTGTCTGCGATTGTGTAAGAGGATAGATGTCTCTGTTCCCGTACGAATTCAATTTTATTGGACTTTGCGACTCGCCGGCGGTCAATCCATGCTGTAAGTTACTCGCCGGAGATCTGGTTCACCCTCGTTCCCACCTGCCTCCCACTGGAAGAAGGCACGGGAGCAGAAAGGCAAGGGAGGAAGACGGGCCCGAATGCTTTCGCATTTACCAAGAAAGGAGCTACCTTGAGCTTAGCTTCTCTGTGGAGTTCGAGGAAATGGGACCGCGCCATTGATTTCGAGCTGCGGCGGATGTCGCCAAGGTGATTCCTTTTCGTCTCTTCGGTGTCCTTCGACGCGTTTATCGGCACAAAAGAGGAATCTTGGCTCCATGGCCAGAGGGGATTTGAGGTCGGAGCTTGGCGTTTCTCCCATGGCGTTTCTGAGGGTTTTGGGCATTTCGTAGGATCCTTTTTTGTTATTAGCGTTTTAAGGGTTTCTGAAGGTCTCTCTCTCTTCGTTCTCTTCTCCTTCGGTCTCCTTTTCTATCCCGCACATGGCTAAAGCGCGATAGCATAAAGCAAGGTCGAAGGACGGCCGGAGCGCTTTCCCGTTTACCGAGAAATGGGCGGCTTTCATCTCAGATTCTGCGCAAGAGAGAAAGGAAAAACGATGCGGCCCTTCTCCTGTTCTTGAGCTGCAATCGCTGTGGATGCGTACGAGGCGATTCATTTCTCCACATTGTTCTTGAGCGAGGGCCGGAAAAGAAGAAAAGGTCGGGCCTTGACGCGCTTCGCAAACAGATGGCGGAGGAGGGTTCCGGAGCCAAGGTTCGGGTCGTGCGGTGCCCCAGATGCGAGAAGCTCCTCCCGGAGCTCGCTGATTTCTCGTTCTACCGTTGCGGCGGCTGTGGCGCCGCTCTCCAAGGTGAGCCCCAAGCTTCTCTTCCCTTCTCTTCGTTCCGTTTCTTTCTTGGGTTTTCGCTGGCAATTTCTTGTTCTGGTTTCTTCTTCTTACAATGTCGCATCGGCGTTCGGGTAGAATGACTTTGAGTTTCTGCTTCTGAATCTTGCAGCCAAGAAGCGTATTCCAGGCTCTGTAGGTTCTCTCAAGAACCCTAATGGCGACAATCCCAAATACCTCGAGGTCTTGGACAATGTTCTAGCGGAAAAGGAGCTTGGTGTTGAGAGAAGCTTGTTAAAGGAGTCATCTCCATCTGAGCCTACAAATGAGGATGGCGTTGTAGAAGGGGATTCAAATGCCTCAGAGTTGGATGGTCTTGGAGAAGAAAATGGTGAAATTATCGCAAAAAGCGATGAGTATCGAAATGTTGCTGAATTGAGCAAGACAGTTGAAGAAAAGGGAAGAGATTCTTCAGCTGTACCTGTGCAAACAAGACTTGAGAAGTTGGATGTATTGGACCCAATACCTAGAGCTTCCATGGCAAGTTCACGGTCCCTTCATCCCGACGAAGGTCCTTCTATTTACCGGTTCGATGCTAGGCATCTTGGCAGTGAAAACAAGGGTGAAAACCAGCAGAGTATGGATGATGCAAGAAGAATGGACTGCCTTGAGCAAGACCAAGTAAAGCTTTTGCGAATGCTCGATGAACTTAGAGATCAAGTGCAGCGAACTTGTGAGGCATCTAACAGGCAGAAGGCGAGTGTTAATTTGGATAAGAAGGCAACTTGGCTGAGTTCCTATGCCTACAATGACCATATGAATTGGTTTACTGAAAACTCTTCCTCGTCGAACCTTAATCCATTGCCATGTTTGGCTGCCATGAATGACAATAATGCTCAGAGTCATTTACACGGTTACGGGAATCCATTTGTTCACAGGAGAGTTCCCCTTCACCCTGGTGAAAATACACAAAGAGCACTCGACCCTTTTGATTGTGGACAGCTTGAGCCTGATCATGTGATGCCGTATCACCATGACAGTTTCTATCATCAGCCAGCTTGCTCATGCTTGCATTGCTATCAGAAACCATTGCCAGTTCCTACGAGAGCGTCAACTGCGATATTCAACCATCAAAAGTATCCCTATCCTGTGAGTAATCATGAGTTATACACGATTGATGGTCCATCGAGTTTTGGTAGCAGAAGCTACAATTTGAGGCCAGGAAATGCTCCTTTACCCAGGTTAGAGCCGAGACCATATCATAGAACCATCTTCAGCAAGAATGCTGCTCGTTCTTGTCGATCCATTGATGGTGCCGCTCCATTTACTATATGTTCCAGTTGTTTTGAACTTCTGCGACTGCCAGAGAAGACATTTCTGCGGAAGAAGAGTAAGTTTAGTCTGCGCTGTGGTTCTTGCTTTAAGTTAATTTCTGTCAAGTATGAAGGAAGCAAATTTGTGATATCTTCTGCCATGACATCCTTGTGTTCGGAGAACAAAAGTTCCTCAAATGATAGCCCCCAATCTAGTGATGAGAAGCTAGTTTTGCCTTACACTTTCTCAATCAAAGATACAGAGTTCGTAGAAACGGAATGCGGTTTACACTCAAGTGAGTTAGATAAAACACATTTATTGTCTTTATCTTCCACTACATCTGACTATGTCGAGAGCCCAGAGAGTGTGATTTCACAGAAGGATGTTCTTACCTCATCTGGCACCCCCTTTGAAACTCAGATGATTTCACGAGTTCCGAGTTTACCACTTCGTGAACATTTTGGATACTCATGTTCTGATCAATCGACCGATGGATCTGTAAACATGGGGAGCAGGAGTGCACGGTCACCTCAAGGGAGAAACATGTGCTCAAGTGGAGACTTTAGGCAGAATTCTGTAAAAGATGTGCAAGTGGCTGCCGAGATGGATTTGTCAGACGATGAGAATGTACCCGCCAATCTATCGCAAGATTCGCAGGACAAGATATGCAAAGATGAAGTTCGAACTAGGGTGATCAAGAGTGGTGATTCATTTTTTGCCGGCCTCATAAAGAAGAGCTTTCGACCATTTAATCAATCACTGGGACATAGTGGATGTAGAGTTTCAGTCAATGGCCATCCTGTCTCTTATCATTCAACAAAGAAGGCAGAAAAACTAGCCGGTCCGATCGCTCCTGGTAATTATTGGTGAGTTTGCATTTCTAAAACATCTCAGATATTTTGTTTATTAGTCAAACAAAATCTTCATTGTTGAAGGTTGAAGCCATGGAAGGCAATCATCTTAAACAAGAATTCTTTCAGCTGTGTTAGCCACACATGTTCCATTGGCACAGTGATTGAACTCCTCGTGAATGTGCATTGATGAACTCAGGGGCCACTCTATTCATTCGTCATTTAGAGTGTATCTATATCGATCTTATGCATTGTAGCTGGAGTTGTGTTTTTCATGTTCCTTATTTCATATGGATTCTATGTACTTGTACTAGAACTCTAGTCGCGCTTGCTTCCCGATGTCAGCTCTGTTTTGGTTGATTGATTGTGCATATTGTTCTTACGAATAGCTTTCATGATTCAGGTATGACTACCATGCTGGATTTTGGGGTGTGATGGGGCATCAATGTCTTGGGATGATTCCGGTAAGTGCAAATCCAAATCGACATACAGGAACTGCGATTCTCATTAACAACACATCAATACATTCTTTTGGCAGCCATTTATTGAAGAATTCAACTATCCGATGCCGAAGAATTGTGCTGGGGGAGATACCAACATCGTTGTGAATGGTAGAGAACTTCATCAGAAGGATTTGGAACTACTTGTTGGTCGAGGCCTTCCATCAACCAGAGGTCGTTCCTATATTATCGATATCTCTGGGAAAGTTTGGGATGAGTCATCTGGTGAAGAGCTAGACTGCCTTGGCAAACTTGCACCAACGTAAGCTTCCTGAACAATTTTCATATTGTCTTATGGCTTTACCGTAAGCATAGAAAAATGGTTGGCAATTCATATTGATTCATGTTTAAGTTAACATGCATACATATAAGAAAATTTGGACAACTTATGCACGATATCGTAGTCGCCGCTCTTATTCATTTTCGTGAAATTTCAAGAAAACTTGGACACATTTCTTGTTGTAGCTTGTAAAGAGAGAACTTATAACCTATTCTAGGTGCCTAAGCATGTTAAAACTCGATGATGATCACCTCCATCAAGAAAGCATTCGAAATTTCTTCGGTCGGCTTAACAGCAGTAGCATTATTAGCATCGTGTGCGCATGCATTCATCCTTCCAGTTTCTGGCACATCTATCTATCAGCAATTTATTTATCCATCTTCCAAGCGAACCCTTTTCTCCTCTAGTTTCTGAAAGACTTTCCATATGTTTTTTTTTTTTTTGATAATGTGATTGTTCCCACAGTGTCCAGAAGGTGAAGCATGGATTTGGCATCTGTTCCAAAAGTGATTGCATCTCGGGTAATGACTTAACCAGTCGACGATGATGAGTCCCATATATCTTCTTTTTTCTTACTGGATTATGTCTCGTCAAGGTTCAGCTGCAACATATGTAAGATCGAAGTGTGAGCTTGTACTGTTAGTACTGAATCACAATACAAACTGGTAGAACTCCATGTAATGCTGCTCGAATGAATCTCATTGATAACATTGTGACAATTTGTACAAGAAAACTACATTTAGATTTCCTGTTAGATAATGGCACATGGTGACAAAGTGAGAAAAAAGTTTTTCAGTAGGATGTGAGAAACCTGTGAAGAAAGTGTTGAACACATGGTGATAGGCATTGTTTGAACAACTAATCTGTGGATTAGAGTTTAGGGTTTAGGTTTTAGCATTGCCCATCATTTATCGCAGAGCTTGGTTTTGCTGCTGCTGGAGTTGTAGTGATGTGAAATGGGAGCAACAGGCTATCAACTAGGTTCTTGTTTCTGATTTAGATACTGTTTGTGTGTCTGTGTGTTTCTCAGAGATTCATTGATTGCAATCTCTCCCTTTTCTTTCCCTGGTGCTTTGTTTAGATTGAAGAAGGCAAAAAAAAATCATAGGTGGAAAAAAAATTAAGGGAAAAAGTAAGGAAAAAAAGAAATTCAGTGAGCTTCCGGCGGATTTGATGAGATTAGCCTCGAGCCGAGCAAGACAACACACGATCGTGAGGCCATGCCACAATTGACCTTATAGAGCCACTATGAGAGATTTGAGTGAGACCATGAGATTGATGCGAGGAAGGAAAGGAAAATTTGTTTCCCTTATTTTTGCAGACAAAAAAAATGCCAAAATAATGATCCTTGGATGAGTAAACAAAGAAAATAATTTTGATTTCCGTACAATTCATCTGTTTTTTTATCATCCACATACATTTTGGTTCGATCTCTAGATGCATTTATAAAAATTTTCTTACAAATGATATAATAAATTTTAAAACGCTAAATTGCTAGACCACTCTATGAATACTTTCTAATTTATTTTGACAGTCTTCAGGGCTAATCCAGATGGCCAGAGCAACCATATTAAGACTTAAAAGGGAAAGAGGTCGATTCCTGGAGTTCACCGCCAGGCTATCGATGACTCTGCATTTCTGTGCTGGTCACCTGACATCCTGATTTACCCCCTCCATACATAGGGGCAGCGATGGAGGGGCGCTAATGTGACAGTTCCATATTTTTCCAATTTATTTTGACGGTCAGTGAGAAATTTTTATAAAACCGGATTATTCACCCTCAAAATTAGTTGGACAAAAAATCTGAATAGATACCAACGATATAATCAAGTTTTATTCCATTAGATAGGATCGGCTATATAAATCATCCTATCATATTGGACTATATGTCCTACTATATCATCGTTTATAATTAAATAAAATTTATTTTATTTTATTGTTGTTAACTAAGTTTTTTTTTATCTTTCTTTTCCACATTTGATGTGTATATTTATCATAATTTTACATTGCTTGACTAGAACATTTATTGGTCGTCTAAATATATATTTATACCATCTTAAACGTATCTTTTAAATTTTTTCCTTAACAGATACAATTTTGACTTTCTTTCTAATACCTTTATTTTTTATTTTGTTCATCTTTGTATGTTCATACATCGATTTTAACATTCTTATCTTCATAACTCTCATCTTCTGTTATATTATGGAGTCGTTACCCCAAATATATGATACCAACTAAAAATAAATAAAATGTAATTTTCATGTCACTCACAGTTTACTTCGAAAATGTGTATTCCTTAGCTCGAGTGGGTGTCATGTATACCTTCTAACAGGATAACATGATTTTAAAATTTTAGAATAAGGTATGCTAAAATTATTTTTTACAAAAAAGAAAATTCATAATTTTACACTAATTGACATTTTAAATTAATTTTTTAAATTAAATTTTAAAATAATAATTCTAAAGAGTTTATACAGTATAAAAATAATTATTTCTACACTGAACAAACCATTATAAGATTGCATCTCGCCTGGGCGATGTCGCATGCATGCCCATGCATAATGCCCGTGCACAATGCCGCTACTAACGGCCATTTGACGATTAATTTTTTCGACGTCAACGACGATGACACTATAGCCCAACCCCTGAATTCAAGGGGACATCGACGTCATCCAATCACGATCGGAATCGCTGTGCATCACGCACAATCACACATTAATTGGCGCTCAGGTGATCATATTCATGTATATATATATTTACTGAACGTGTCAATGTGGAAGTGATTTTGACAACAAATCAAGTATCTTCCTAATCAACAATATCACTTCTCAAAGTTGTGCAAGACTATATTCCACAGTATAAATTATAAATGTGGAACTTTTTGTGTTATCATAGGAATATAGTGTGCTTTGTTTATGAGATATTATCAAAAAAAAATTTCACAGGTCATGATCTAGTACATATCTATATCAAATGAACTATCTATTGGTACTTGAATGATTGTTACACTTTGGTTTGGACTCTAGGCCTCATGTGCACTAGTGAAACGAGTAATGCGATTATCATGTCACATTGATGTTTGATCAGTGTTCTGTCTATATTTGCTACTTTGTGGCTACAAATTTGGCATAGTGACAAGAATCTAACCTCTTTGGTCCACAAGTGGAGGATCTCTTTGGAAGTGGAATTGCAAAGCTTTTCTGGCATAATCAAATTGCATCTCTGCAAATAGAAAATCAGGGTTGAGGTGAGAAACCAGTTCTGCTTGGAAAGAAAAACAATGCACTGAGAGGAGTATCTTGCATTTGCTTTGACTAACCATTTGTATCCTTGTGCCAATCCCTCTTCGCTTCGTGCTTCACAAGTTTGCTCCAAGTCTTTCATTTACTGCATATGGCTGAAGGAAGAATTGCAGCAGAGCCACCTTCAGCCAGATTAAGTATGGAGCAACTGCACAGCCCTGCTCAATCTTCATTAGATTTTTCAAAATATAGCATGAAAGTTATGCCTTGCAGGAATCCAGCACTATAATTTGGGGTAACAGGGAAACCTTCGATGCTAAATCACGCAATAGATCTCCATACTAACCAGTTCTGATTGGAAGCAAGTCTACGAATCTGTCAAGTAGCCCAAACTGACAGATATATTCAAGAAGATGAGTAACAGTAATCGTAGATGGGGTAGCACCATGTAAAACAGCGCTATTAAGCAGATTGATTGCTTCCTCGATATCACCTCTTCTGCAAAATTCTTGCAACAAAACAGAATAAATGCCTAAGTTTGCCTCAAATCCCCTTTCTCTCATCCTTTTGATTATACCTTTTGCTTCTTGCAGCTGCATCTTTTTACAGTAAAAATGAAGTATGCATGAATAAGTTATCACATCCGGTTCGATCCCTTTATCTTCCATATGATCGAGCAAAGTTTCAGCTTCCTGGAACCTCCCTACCTGACACATCCCATTTATAAGAATAGTGTATGTGACCACATCTGGTTGTACTAATTCAACAGCCATCTCTTCTTTCAGATGCACAGCCTGCTCTAAACATCCCATCTTAACTAAACCGGACATCATTGTATTGTAAGTAATGAGGTTTGGCCTTAGGCCCTGCTTCTGCATATCAAGTAAGAAGCTATATGCATCCTTGATCCTTCCAACTTTACAAAATCCATCGATCAAAGTATTATAGGTAATTGTATCAGGACTGCATCCTCTCTGAATGATCTCGGCAAATAGTCTACTAGCTTGGTCCAGGTAGCCTACTCTACAGAACCCAGATATCAGAGTATTGTACCCAACAACATGATTTCCATACTCTTGATCTTTTAATGCATGGAAAAACTGCAGTGCCTTTTCGAGTTTCCCCACTTTACACAATCCATCTAACAAGGTGCAGTAGGTAAACTCGTTAGGATCAATTCTTTGTTGTGACATTTCGTTGAAGAGTCTCAAAGCCTCTTCTACTCTCCCCTCTTTACAATATCCTCCTATCAATGCAGTGTATGTGACTACATTTGGAGCACAACCTAGTTGGACCATGCTTTGCAACATATTTTCAGCATCTTCAATCTGCCCAACCAAACATAATCCATGAATCAAGATGGCGTATGTTGTAGCATCTGGACTAATTCCCATCTCTGACATCTCAATCAACATCAACTTTGCATCTTCAATCTTCCTCTCCTTGCACAATCCACTGATAAAGCCATTGTACGAGACCACATTTCCTTTAACTCCCAATTTAACCATTCTAGAATACAGGGTGGCCGCTACTCTCATTTCTCCGACGTTACAAAGCCCGGCGAAGCTGCAATTGTATGCATCTGGACTGGGTACCAATCCAATGAGCAACATTTCGCGAATCAATATCAGACCCAACTCCCAAATTGAGAACTGAAAGGCAGAATCGATCAAAATGGAGTAGGTCCGATCGTTCGGCCTTGGTCCACCCTCCTGCATCCGCCGAAGAACGCCGAGAGCCTCAAACACCCGCCCTTTCCTGCAGTAAGCTTTGATCAAAGTGTTGCAAGAGATGACGTTAGGGGCGTAGGACCGGAAGTTGAACTGATCGAACACCTGTCGCACGAGGTCGAGGCGGCCGGACTCACAGTGACAATTCATCAGTATGTTGAGGGTCACGACGTCCGGGGGCACGCCCGAGCGGCCCATCGAGTCGTAGAAGTCGACGGCGGCTCCGAACCGGCGGAGGCTGGTCAACGAGGAGAGCACCAAGTTGAAATAGCGGACCGGCGGAGGGTTGGAGGGGCACGCGGAGGCGAGGAGCGCGGCGGCTTCATCGGTCATCCCGGAACGCAGCAGGGACTTGATACGGAGTTCCGTGGGGAGAGGAGGGAAAGGAGTAGCCTTTGCAGTGGAAGCGGCCTCCGGAAGGACCAAGCAACGTACGGCGGAGGAGATGATCGGGAACGTGGCCGGCGTAAACCTACGCCGCCATGGCGAGTGCATTGCGTTTCGAAGGAGATGACTAAAGAAGAGTAGTTTTTCGCGGGCTGATTAATTAGGGATCGAATTGGATCGGGCCGGATCAAATTTCGTTCCCCATCTTTTATTCAATAAAATAAAATAAAATTTAGTTTCTCAATTTGCACACTAATGTTAATAAAATTTATAAAACACCCTCCGTTTCTTCATTAAGCTATGTTTACTTAGAAGCAAGGAAAAAAAATTTAATTATATTTTTTTCTGTTCAAATTGAATGAATTTTTTTGTTATTGGTAAAAATTTGATCTTGCGATTATCTATTTATTTCTTCGATATTTTTTTCTCTCTCATTTTTTAGATTTTTTTTCTATTTGAAATTCTTTTCCTTTTTAAATTCATCGTAAACATTGGCTTGGGCTTAATGTTAAAAACACATCTTAAATTTTAGGGAGTATTTTGATATTATGCAAACTTCCGACGGCCAAGATTTTGCATGCAGAGTCTCGCGGCTCACTTTTCGCCGGAGCTCAAAATGGGGGGATCGACGTAGGGGCCATGCAGCCAGCCGGCGGCGATGATCCGGTGGGCTGTCTCCGTCATGTGGATCCCGTCCCAGCTCACGTGCGTGGTGGGATCAGGGCACACGCTCGAGCCATTCTGGTCGCACTTCGCCTGCAGATTGAAGTTGTACCGGCCGGTTCCCGGCGCCCCGCAGCAAGTCCTCAAAGCTCCGTCCTTGAATCCTGGAGATATCGAAGCAGTTAGCGATTAGTCTTTTCGGTTCGTCTGGTTTTGGCATTTGATATCGGCGATTCGTGCTCACCGTATTTGAGGGGATTGACGGTGAAGTCGAAGACCTGGGAGTAGAGGTCGGCGTAGCGGATGGAGACTGCCGGGTACTTTAGCCGGAGAATGTCGAGCTGCCGGCGGACCAGCGTGTTGTGGTACCAGGCCAAGGCGTTGTGACGCCGCATGCAGCCGGTCCGGGGGCCGTAGTCTTCGGGGTCGGAGGTGTTGTAGAGCGTCAGGTACAGCGGGAAGCAGCCCACCGGAAGCAGCGCCGGCACGATGAGGTCGACGGCGCCGAGGTCGATCAATCTCTGTAGTTTTCATGGTCTTGAGTATTTCTCAATTTGCACGCTATTGTTAACGAAATTTAGAAAACACCCTCTATTATTTCAGTATAAATGGTAGGGAGTATTTTGATATTAATGAAAGATAAGGATTATTTTGAAATATCTGTTTGATGATTTCAATATGATTGAATCGTCGAAATCGCAGGATCTTCTAGTTCGAGTTCGATATACCTCGATGCCCTCTCCGATTGCTGCGGCGACCGGCGGCACGAA
Organism: Alpinia galanga; assembly: GCA_037177395.1. NCBI lineage: Eukaryota > Viridiplantae > Streptophyta > Magnoliopsida > Zingiberales > Zingiberaceae > Alpinia > Alpinia galanga. The sequence goes on from JBAMHZ010000117.1 coordinate 2,926,322, forward strand.
GGTGCTCACCTCGGCAATCGTCCGGCTGGCGAAGAGACCGGTGCTGTAGTCGTTGCCGCCGAACTCGCCGACCACCAGCAGCGACCTGCTCAAGAAATCCTTGCAATCTGCGTCAAAAAAAAGGGTTTTTTAGGGCGAATCCGGGACGACGGTGGTCAAATTTGGGGAATTGGGGCGACCTTGGGGCGAGCCGCAGATGGAGGGGAGCAGGTTCTGGAACCGGTCGATCTGGTCGTGGATGGAGGCATTCACCCAGAGCCCCTTGCTGAGGTTGCGCTCATGGAAGAAGGCGAACGGGAGGGTGGCAGCGGCAATGAAGGCGAAGTTGGCGCCCTGATCGAAGCTGGCGTTGGCGGCGGTGTTGGGCGGCAGGTGCGGCAGCCCGATGCCCTCGGCTGCAATGAATCGAACCAGAGATCAAAAAGGAGCAACCTTTGAGAAACGAAGAGGAAGATATACTCGAATACCGATGAAATCGATGATGAGGCGGCCGTCGGAGCAGCGGCCCGTTGCTTTCCCGAAGTAGGTCATGCCGTATGGGAGGCCGGCGATGACGACGTTGCCGGTGTCGGAGAGGGAGTCGCCGAAGTTGAAGAGGGCGTTGTAGCGCTGGGAGTGGGAGAGCTGGAGGAATAACGAGAATACAAGGAAGAAGGCAAGGCGGAAAAGCTTCATCTTCATGGTAAGGAAGCAGTTTCTTTGCTCTGTTTTGCTTCCGGATTGCACAACTCTGTCAATCTGTTTATATTCCTTTTTTTTTCTTCTTCTTCTAAAACAATTCAAAAATTAGTTTTTAACAATTAAATCGAAAAAACAATAATTAAATTTTAGGGAAAATGTCAACTTCGTGGTGGTAGAGAAGGGATGTGGTGTGTGAAGTCTTGTTGGATGTATCACCCCTTTCAGGTCTGGTGGCAAAAGGTTGAGGTATCTTAGAAACAGGGCAAACTAATTTTTAAAAACTTTACTATTATTTTAGTTGATCTCATTCGAGAGAAGTTGTCTAGACGAAGTAAGTTGGGTCAGGCAACTTAGGTGAGATGGTCATGCTTAGACTTTTTTTTTCTTTGTGTGTGCTAATCCGGGAGTCTAGACTTCGTCTTGTTTGATTAATCTTGGAGTAATACAGCTTTCTCCCCTAGTTCACTTATTGTATAAATCTAGAACATGACTTCCAGAGATTGACTTTCAGAATTCGCCTCTAATGGTGATCGAATTATATTACTCTGCATGATTCTATGAGTGTTTTACAGTTGCATCACAACAGAGACTGAGATGGAAGGGGTTCTATCGAGTTGCCAAGGAGCTCAGACGAAATAAGCTGGATTGGACAAGGAACTCAACTTAGTTGAGATAGTCAAGTTTAGAATTATATATATAGAGAAAATTTATTCTATA
>JBAMHZ010000117.1:2942219-2956139 GCA_037177395.1 Alpinia galanga
ACAAGACTAAACTCTTGTTCACTTGATAAGAGTTGCTCAATTCTAACCATAATCAAAACTGCAAATGTCAATTACATGTCAGACTAAAGATAAGGATTCCTTCCCCAAAAAAGAATGAAGATTAATGATTCATGATTTTTAGACAACTGTATTGAAGAAAACATTTCAATATATATGAGACCAAATCATCGAATATTTCCTTTCACAAGTTTATATAATTCTAGCTGGTAACTGCTTTGTAAATAATTTTGCATCCTATTATTTTCATTACTGTTATATCCATTTCGATAATTATTTCATTATAATTGGTGCTTTCACACCCTGCATGTTCTTTATTTCTTGTACATATACCTTGTACAAATATGGCAAGGTGGACAAACAATTCCAAAACCACTACTTACATGACATCGCTCTCTTCTTTGGCTCAAAAAACACTATCACAGATTTGTCCACATATCCATCCACATTCTTTTCTGACTTCCTGACTTTTATTGCTGCAGCACATGACTACAAATGTATATGATCTTCAGTCAAGCAACTGCGATGCTTTTTCCAGCTGAGATTGCTCATCAAAGCACTAGTCCTGACTGTTGATCTATAGAACTGCGATTCCACAACCATCTCACAGATGCATAAATTCTCTGTTTTCAACATTTCTTTTTATAAATCCAATAATCTGAGCTCTCTATTTCACTATCTTAGCAAATTCCTCTCCTTATATCACTAATGAACGAGAAAGAAACAACGACAACTTAGCAAATTCTTTCCTCATATCACTAATGAACCAGAAAGCAACAACTCATCAAATTCTTCTCCTGATATCAGTAATGAACAAGAACTCAACAAGAACAAGATAGTGACTTGGAATTGTACTTTAATGAATTTGAAACACACATAAGAAAATTGGGTTTTCTCACCATAAGGTACAATCAAACCAATATTACTCTTAAAATACAAATTGAAGATGGACATTGAACAACAACTAAATCAGTCCCCAAGTATCTATTATTTCGGACCAACTTGCACTAATGAAGCCAAAATGGAATGTTGATGCAAAACAATACTATAAATATCAATATGAATCTTGGCTAGTAATTTTTTTAATGGATTTTCAGGATACCTTCAAGTTACTTCCATCCTATATAGGTCTCTTCTTCCTATTGTAGATGTTAGTCTTGTAGAATTACTTGCTAAACAAACTTGAAAGAAATCTCTGGTAAAAATAATTAATCCATTAGTTTTTATTGCATCAACCAAATCACAGGAATTTCACAATTTTAATATTACAATTGTAAGATATATGAGCATCTTGTTAGCAATTGTACCACAGGAAGGACACCCCAATTTTGGTGCAACTACTACAAAGGAGTTTGGCTGAATTTAGATTATTATAAGACCTGCTTTGAATTTGATCTGTTTGAAGTTTTTGCAACCAAGCGTTCAAGTAAAACCAAAATCTAGCAGCAAGGATGAAACTGTACCCAATCATATACCTTAGCACTTAATAAATTATGTACTATCTAGTACATCACATACTGGAACACTTACAGGGCAAATCTCACTAGTATTTTGCCTTGCAGCATATTAATGCAGAACTATTTACTAGAAGTATGCAACTCTTTGTTGCTAAATCATAACATAACACATTGGAGGAATATACAACATACTTTCCTAAAACAAAAGATGATTATAGCATAGATACCTGAATGACAACATATTACGAACTCTAGGAGCACAAGGCATATCCATAAATAGAGATGTTGCGAAGAATGAGATACGTCGTCTGGCCTCCAAATTAGTTGGAATGTCCATAGCTTTTTCTTTGACAGTGAGCAACAAATAAACTCGTTTAACCTGGCCAAACCATGCTCTTAGAAAAAGTAATTACATAATCAAGAATAGATATAAAAGAGCAACTTAATACACGAAGCTCCTGCCAATGTAGAGTGCCGAAAAAAGGTCAAACCACATTGGATTTATTATACGCAGCTTTACCCTACATTGCAAGAGGCAATTTCCTTAACTTGAACCTATGACCACAAAGTCACATGGTAGCAATTTTACTGTTGCATCAAGGCTCCCCTTCAATTAAGATCAGATATGCAAATCAAAATTAACCTGTTCTTTTAATGCACCATTATCTGGAAGGGGGAAACATATTGCGCGTGTAGGGAAGTTTGAAGCAAACAACTCTGGTGGATGATCTTGAAAAAATATGTTCCCATCTGAGACACCATTCTCCAAGCAATTGATCATGTCTAAGATTCTGTCAACAAAAATCCATCAATAACAGTACAACAAAATGATGGTAAAAACTACTGATGTACCTCACCTCGAACAATTTACCATCATATCTTTTGTCAAAATATCAACAATATCTTGAAGTATTATGACCACTTTCTCTTGATCATCTGGTTTATTGTTAAACTTCACAAGGATAGGCAACAGATATAAGAAGCAACTTCAAATTAAGCATTAGAATCATGGCTAAAGAATGTAAGTGCATGAATTGATGAAGTAGAATACCAGAAGTTTAACCAGATGGATAAACTTATCATGTAGAGCAGGAAGCTCACTCATCTGAAAATCCACCAAAAGACTTGATTTTTCAAGACTTGCTTCGATTTCATTGAATATTGCCTCCAAAACCCTAAAAGAATAAGTATAGATGTTTATGTAGATACAAGAATTTGTTAGACTGATAGTTGTGAGAAACATCAAGAGAAACAAACTGCAGAACAAACTCCTTACCGTTTTTCTAAATCACCAACAACAAGGAACTTGAAGAAAATCTTGAGTGAATCATAACACTCTTTAATAGCACTGACCATATAACTATCTTTGCTTATTTTCCGATGGAGTTGTTCGTATTTTCCCACAAACTCCTTAGTCATATTCACTGCAGTTGAAAACTAAAATGGAAAGGACTTCGAAGTCAAAAACTGGACGTTAATAGATATGCTATTCCAAAAACAAAGGTTACCTTTCTTGTCAGAAGAAATAAAGGCCACCTAATGGAATGGGAAGTCAAGTTTGAAGAAAGTGGCATGATCATTAAGTCCATGTCCCTATTATCACAAGTTAAACAGCCATAAAATGTGGTAAGAATACTTCCAATTTTAACAGAATAAATTAACAAGTACCTGTTGCTTATTAAATCCTCAGAACGGAAGCTACTGATAATTTGATTCCACACAAAAGAAAATCTAGGAAGGTCGGCCTTTACAAGTTTTAAATCCTAAGCAAAGGATAGATATGAGTAAAAAACAACAGAAATTCAAATTGATAAATTACTATGAAGAGAGTTGCACAGAAGTCATGCACCTTGAAAATTTTGTTTTGCAAAAAGTTTCGGAAACTTCTCTTATCTTCTTTTTGTGATTGTGATGAGTGAGGAACAAAAAAAACATTGAACCTAGAGGGTAACAAGTGGAACCGACTCCTCACCATTCCCATTGTACGAATCTGAAATTAAACAACATAGGTAACAGACCAAGTCAAGCTGGTTATATAAGCATGAAGACATTCAGAGTGAAAGGAAATCAGAATCCCACCTCGCCAAGATGATGGACAATGCCGTAAACACCACCAAAAATTGTACAAAATATAGAATACCATATCTGTGTATCCATAAAATAGACCTGAAATGATAATCAAAAACAGAAAAATCAAGTTCAGAAATTCCAAGTAAATTTATTGTGACAAATAATGAAAAAAAAAAATTTGAACAATAGATGGCATATTTAATTTCTAAAAGAGAAGATCTGTACAAGAAGTACTGGGGTCCAAACTGCAAGAATTGCACCGGGATTGCTTTTGACTGCAAATGATGAGAATATTTAGTCTTAAACATAAGATTACATTTTATGTGCTCATAATGAAAAGGAAGACACCTTTTGGAAAAAGTTCGTGCCAATCATAGTCATTAACGCTAACTTTCATTATTTGCTTTGTTGGCTGTACAAGAGGTTTTATCTGCATTGAACAATGCAATAATTAGATAGAGACTCAGATGACTATGGAAGCAAACTGAGGGAACTGGAAAAGAAAATAATAATATCAGAGTTAATAGTACTTGGAACAAACTACTTACTTTGACCATTAGTGAATTTATATAGCAATGGCAATAATCCAAGGACATTGGTACTCATTTATCATAAATGTATTATATATCCCTCAAATACTAAAAAAAATGAATTTTTGTTCAACGTCTACAAGCTATATATCCCTGTCTAATTTTGGCCATTAAATCAAATTAAACCTTGATGAACAACTAATTGATTTCAATCGATGAATAACAAAACAAATTATTCCGATATGTAAAATATGAATTTGAATGGCTTTGCTACTATAACCTTCCTTACTGCCATTTTTTATTCCTTTCAGGCATTTCACCTAAAAATAAAAAATGCTAATGATACTAAAGTAGGTTCCTTCGTTTCTATGGTTATTTCTTAAACGGAAGAAAACTTTTGAAACTAAAGACTTTAATGAAGTAGAACTGAAATTGAATAAATGAATTGTAATTTTAGTAATTAAAAAAATGAATAAAGAAAATAGTCAACATGAATGGATATGAAATTTCCTAAGAGTTTTACATATCATGATCTATTATTCAACAAGGAGATATTAATAAAGGTCTAGTTAATAGGATAGAGTAAGGGGTAAAACTGGAGAGAAGCTTCCGAAGTCTTGTGAATTTTATATATTATGGTAAGACTCACCAGACCTTATATATCAAAATGTTGCATATTTTAGGAAGCATGTAATAGAGATGAGTGACTTAGTAGGCAAAATTAAATTTAAAAAATACTAATATTCAAAAGCAATTAGGTGCAGTTACATAATATGAAGAGTTAAGACGTAGATATGTTCAAAGACAACTAATGGATACTATAGTTAGATTAGTTGAACCATTCAAAGTTAAAGGTATGAAGAGTACAAGGAGACCAAAGAAAACTCTATTGTTATAAAAAAAAAAATTTAAATGATTTGAAACAAGTGATATAATGAGTTTGATGGAGCGTTAATATTATTTATCCAGTTATTCATGAAGGAATGATATCCCTGTACTGTTCTATACCACCAAAATGCATAAAAATCAACAGAAAAAAATAGACAAGATTTTAGAAATCAGGATCCAGTGGTTTTTAAAAAATCCAAACTAAAACAGATATAACTGTGCTTTCTATCATCACTATTTGATTATCGAGACAAAATGTGGAAAAATTTCTCCACCGAGGAAAAGAATCTATTAATAACAAACAAAAGTTGGACAGTTATTGCAAGACAAAAAGATGTCTTAGCTTATCGTGTGCAGGAAAATATTAAATTTCTATTTTTTTTTAAAGAAATCCTAAGAGTTTTTTGGCCCCAGCTTTTCTGCTCAAAAATAAAGTTCAGCAATAGATATTGTCAATAAACTTTTTTTAGCACTTTTTAAGAAAAAATTGATGGGAAAACATAAAATTTTCCTGGAATATTCAAGATTTGGATTTGCTGGAAAAAAGATGATATTGCAAGGTTCATATTAAAAAAAAAAGATTCAGTACAATTGCATGCATCCAAAATTTGAGAATTATTCAAAATAGATTACAAGAATGCAAGTGCACAGAATATTTGATAGTTGTATCTTCACCTGCCTAACATGTTTGGTAAATTTTTCACTTTTATGTCACATAATAACAACATTTTTATGTACAATTTTTTCTGCACGGAAATCTTGAATCTAATTTAAGTCAGCATGGACATCAACAATTTAAGTGTATACTTCACATCTAAAGAAATTTAGATGGAAATTCAACGTTAATTTTTCATCCAGTTGCAATAAGGATATAAATGAATTCCCTGATTTGACTCAATAAGAAAACAAACTATGAAGGCATCACAATCTAGTTGCTAAAAGCATAGTGTTACACCTCTTACTTCTTAGTATTGCTGCGTGAATAACTATGAAATTAAATGTCCAAAAAATGGCATTCTTTTGATGTGTCAGTCAATCTCAGCCTCATATTTAATTACCTCAAAATGATAACTGAATAGGAATTTGCTGGACAATAGAATCAACCAAAAGGTTGTATACCTGCATGTGTTGGTGAAAAGAGAGTTAGTAGATGAATTTAATACTGCTGTATAAACTGATAGGTCAGGAAATTACTTCAGCAGCGACACTTGACCCTCTTGCATCCCTCGTCCAACATATAATCGAGGCTACAAAAAATTATTTACAACAGCATGAATAAATAGGCCAGTGGTATTGAACAACCAAATCTAGTCATCGTTAAGATGTATTAAAATAAAATATTGTTGTGAGAAAAATAGGAGTAAAATGCTAGGTTAAGTTAAAATGGGCAAAGGGTTGTGCTGTACCAAACAAACCTCGTGAATATAAAACAAAAAAAAAAACTTACCAAAAATGATTTAATATATCAGATGGTTGGAGTTGCGTAGCCAATTAGGGTTTATATTTTGGATTCTTTATTACATTTTCCTATATCAAAAGCGGGTCAACAATCATCATTTTTCTATCATGTTCGAACATTAAGTCAAACCGACATGACAGTGAGCTCCTAAATTCTATTCAGAATCATAACTTTTATGTGGGACAACCTCAATCAAATAATAGATCTGAAAACAAACAGCAAAATAAAACTTGCCCATAAAGTTTGTAGAGGATTTGTTACTTATTGTCAAAATAATTTTTTTATTTTAATTAATAGTTATTTTTGAAGGACAATGAAGATTTTATCAAATATGTAGGTATTCAAATGTGGGACATTACTAGGATTTAGAGCATGAAATATATTCTGAGGATAAGACACAAGCATGGTAAGACTATTGAAGAAAGCTCCGTATCTATTAGCATTGATCTAATACCACAAATAAAACTCATACAATTGTTTAGTTAGCAACTTGAGCATGTCCTTTGAACAAAGACATTTTTTTACTTGGTATTGAGAAGAAATTATGCATAAATGAATATTAGATGGTGAACTTACTTGAGCCCACCAAGAAAGTAATTTGCAGATCCGCCAATTTGAGATTTCAATATAAGTGATTACAGCAGGAAAGAAAAATAATGTCATTCCTACGACGTTGCTGGTCAAGTAAATTGCAACCACAATCATATACGGGGATAAGCAGAACAGATAAAGATTGCTCTGAGATAGTTTTGTAGAGCAAACAGGATTTCTTTGAGAAGTAGAATATGCAGTTGGAAGTGTTATAGCCCATATTCCACAAATACAGAATTTAAGAGCAAATCTTAGTTTCTGATAAAAGCTCATTGTATGCCTTGCTTTCCATGTAAATGCAATGTCAAGAGTCACTGCAATTAAAATATGATCAACAGAACCAGTCAGCACAGCGTCTCTGATATTGACAAAACTATGCAATCAATGGACAGCATTTTATTCAAATTAATTCAAAGAAGGAAAGCACAACCTTGTATAAGTCTAAGCACTGCATTGGTCACAAAAATACTTAATATATCCTCAAAAATTGAAGGATTAAGTAATTCTAGGGGAGTTTCTAAACCATGCCATGCCATGATTATCATAACCTGCAAATAATGTCAAATGTTTATTGAGAAAAAAAAAGAACCTTTCTTCAATCAGAAAATCAATGAAAATGACAGCTAAATTTAGAAGTCACATAAAACCTGTAGAGCGAGTACAAGAAATGTCCACACTCGATCAAAACTTCTGAATAGATGCCAAAATGATCTAATCTCTACAAAGTTTGTCTTGCCCACCCATTTCTGCATTGAAAATGCAGTTGGCATCTCTTGAATGACACATCAAACTTAATATTAATGTAGAATATCAAATTAATAACATAAATCAAATATAATTCAAACCATCACTTAAGTCAAACTACAATGATATTTGTCCCATAATAAAGCAAAATTGAGTTTGTGAATAACTATGGTGATTACTATTATTCCTAGACAGAGCAAAGAATAATAAGTATAATGTGAAATTTATATTTGTCAAGTACTTCCAAGAAAAAATATATATCTATAAAACTTTTTCACTGTTGTCTATTGTAGTTGCTAGTCCAACTGACAGGTAAAGATGTAGAATATGAATTAAAGTGCATATTTTTTATTCAAGATATGATACATGGAATTACCATTAAAGAAACTAATGTTATATATTCCAGACTACAAAGCAGAAAGCAAATAACTAAAGCTTTTGATAAAATCTTAATGACTTATGATAAAACAGGACTACAACCCGATTTAGATAGAACATAGTCTTTGTGTAGTAAGACTTCAAATTACCCAAGTAGAGCAAGCAACTCTTGAACACTAAATTAGAAGTGAACTGGAAACTTTTGCAAGACCTTGGCATTGGTATTTTGACTAGCGAAGTGCGATGTACAAAAAAAGTCATTATCAAGACGCATGGGCCAACCGATCTTAAAACAATCAACAGACCTGCGGGAGAGAAGTTAAGAGGATTAGCAGTTCATCCTGACACTCTTATATGCACTGGATGAACACTTTAACAAATATTGCTTACCAGAAGAATTCATTCAAATCATCGTAGTTTCTCCATGTAGAATGATCAGAGTTCCCGTTTTTATTTTTCATGGCTTCCTTAAATAATAAGGAAGATATCAGAATAATTAAAGGAGGACTAAATAACAAGAAATATGAGAAAATATATGTGAACCTCATGTATGACATTGTAAATAGGAGTGACTACATTCTTGAGAAAAGATTCATGCTCTCCTCCATATGCAGGTACGGCTTTCTCTCCAGTATTTAAGTCAATAGCACCAGATAACACCCCATATAAATCATATGCCATCTGAAATGAAAATTTTAAAATATCATATAAAATTAAAAATGATATAAACGTAACAAACAGACATGTAAAGAAATAGGAACTTATTTGGTCCAATTTAACAATTATCAAGGACAAGAACTAGATACTATTGTTCTGCTCTATGTATTTTCAAAAACTGCATAATGTTAGTACTGCCACAGTGCTCCTAATTTGTTGATGACTACTTTCTCAGATTCGCATTTTTCTGTCTCCAAAGTTCTAAACCATGAAAATTGAACAACTGAAAGAATTTACATGAAATTTGGACTACTTGAAAATGAGAATCTAGCAACACTTTTCGAACATAGAAATACAAAATGAATAAAAAAGGATGTATGGAACATCTTACCTGATGAAATATGTAGCATAGGCACTCAGGCATTAGGCGCAAGTTAGCAGATTCACCCCATATAAGCAGATAAAGAGCAATATATAACAATTTATATTGTTGTACTTCCTGCTTCACTGATGGTAACCTGAGGGCATCATGAAAGTAGAAGACACAATGTTAGCACAAGTAAGATAAGCTTATGAATATCTTGGTGTCAAGAAAGTCAACAGGAGAGGATTCAGAATGTCTTACCAAATGTTGCTCCGTCGCCCTAAAAATTTACACCAGTTCAGATAATTTTCAAATATTTTCAACATAAGTTCATCTACTGCTCTGTCATCAAGCTGAGAAAAATATATATATTGTAACATGTTCAGGAAAAGAAAATAGTTGAGAACTAGACTGAGGAAATGATGGTACCTTCAACATGGATGTTGGCTTTGGACTGAGCCTGCCATGCATATTAGCAAGCAGTAAGATAAGATGTTCCCGTTGATTAGCTACACTGCCTTTCTAGAAAACAGATCGGCATTATAAGCTACAGCACATCGTTGAATTAAGATGTAAGGATACTTAAAAGAAACCTCAGACCATCCATATAATGCACGAACTAAACCTTGTGTCAGTACGCTACCTGAAAACCAAACCAACATTGGAGCCACTCTGGTATATCTCTGCTGCCACCCATCTCCTGAGAATCCTTTGCTATTGGAAGACCTCGAACATTATGGACAGCAGAAACTGCAGCCTTAATCTATAAATATATAAGTTAAAAATGTATTCTGATAGGAGCAGAGGACATTAGATCAAAGGTTAAGCTGTTGGAAGTTAAAATGTATTGTTATTTGTAGCGCCCGTGTATGATGTAGAGGTAGGTACATAGCCGCCCGCCGACGCCACCTTCCTCATCGTCACATTCTCCCAAACCCTCTCCCGCGACGTTCTGTTCATCGTTCTTTTCGCCAGCTCCGTCGCCGAGAAGCCCACTGCTCTTCTCCCCGCCCAAGAAAGAGACCGAAGAAGGTTCGACTAGCAATTGGAGTTCGGTGCGAGGATCCACTCCGTACCCTTCCTTCAAACAGTGACCGCTTTGCACGAGCGGAGACAGTGTAGGTTGATCCGGATAAGGCAAAGATCATATTCCTACGAGCTCTTCTAGGCGAGCGTATCCTTCTTCCGCGCATCATCGGGCGAAGTTGAAGCTCCTTTTTGGGTCACACCTGGAACCTGTTTGCATGCATTCTGCTCGTTTGTCGCCTCGCACTCGCGTCCTTCCTCAAAGTCGTGTTCCAGCGAGTTGTGTTCCAACGACAATAGGACAACCGCGTCAGTCATAATCTGGACCTCAACAAATAGCTTGGTTTGTGTTCGCACTCCGTTCAACAGTATGTTTTCTCCACCGGCAGATTGCTGTGTCCGAATTGCTGTTAGCTTTTGGCCCAAAACAGAATCCAGACCACAGCAACAGCGACCAGCCCAATCTGAAGGCCGAATCTCAATCTTTGTTGGACCAACTGTATATTATTGGATTGTGTGTAGCAGTGTCAAATTTTCGAGAACAACATGAGCTTGATGCGGTCAGATGGACCATTTCTGCATGCCAAGGTCCCTTCTTGTTATTGATTTCTAGTTGTGCCTCAGTAACCTACTTCCCAGCCAATGTAATCCAGTTCCATCTGTTCTTCCAGTATTCAAACTTCCTTTGGATCCAGATCACTGTCAGTGTTCAATCTCAAGTATTTGGAGAATTTTGGTACAACCGTAAAATTACTATCCTATGACTCGAAGATCACGAGTTTAAGAGAAACAACTTCTTTCCAAGTAAGATAAAATTGCATATAATATATTTTTCTCCAGAACCTCGTATTCATGAGAATTTCGTAGTCAATGAGTATATGGTGAAGGAGATATTTCCTGGTCATCCATGTCATATTTATCTTTGTATTTTATATCTAAAGTTTTCATTAAATCTATTGCTTATGAGTAAACATACTAGATTACTAAATTAACATTATTTTTGTTTCTATAGGTTTAAAAGACGGACAAGATAACTGGTATGGGCTTGAGTTAGCTACACTTCAGCCTGCATATTCACATATTCAGAATTGTCTCAGTCATCCCTCCAAAACTTGAGATGGATGGTTCCTAGTTTATCTAATCTTCACTCTTGAATATGGTTCGTGTTAGAGGTTATTTCTCTATCTTTCCCTCTTTTTATGCTGAAATTACAAGTCAATTTTGGCATTTTGTCAAATGTCTATACGGTAATAATACTAGAAAATGCATGTCTCATTCTTTGGAATAGTTTCTATTCTCATGGAATATAAAACAAACCTCAAACTGAATTGATGTCTAACCTCTGGAAGACGCATAATTGGTTGTTGTCCGCTTCCAGGATCAATCGGAAGAATATTATATGGAGCATAAGAGCCAACCTTTTCTTCAATGCCAATGGCAGCAGCAAACTGTAAATTTGTAAGGTATAATTCACTCAGAAAAAAATTTTCAAGTGCTCTTTCTAGTTTATTGTTGACCAAGGTAATGAAGACGACGCATGTGTTAAAATAACATTGTCCAATCAAGGATCAAATGCTGATATTGATATAGAGGAAGAGGGAGGAGATAGAGGAGAAGAATTTGATATGGATGATATCATGATTGATGAAATTTAAAAACCTTTGTGTTGTTTGTTTAGTTTAATAAACTTTAGTTTTTTGCAGTATGAACTCTTTAATTTTTTGGTACTCTGTTGAACTGTTTGGTTATGGACTATTGTTTGGTGTGGATTAATTTACTATGAATTAGTGAATAACGATCCCTTCTTACATGTATTGAGTTTTTCTAGAAACTTGTTTAGCCACTTTCTGGTATTGACCTCCTATACAGGAATTAGGATAGATGCGTTTCACCATTCTTTGGCCATTTTTTGGACTCTGGTATTGAAGGAATGGAGGTGTACTGCATATTATTTCAGGTGTGTATTTTGTGACCATTATGGATGTGGTGACATTTATTTGCAAATTGAAACTGCCAGGGTCTTCTGCCTTATGAATGTGGTGACCTTTCCCATAATATTTTTGCTCACTTCTTCATATTCAAAGAACTAGAGCAAACTCAGGTGGTGGGATAGATATGTGTTGCCATTTCTTCCAGTATGTTTGCGCAGCCCAGCCCATTTAAGGCTTTAAGCAAATTATCAGTTAATTATCGGCCTGTGGGCTGACTCGACAAAACCATGACCCAACTTGGGTTGGGTTGGGTTGGGCTAGGATTTCCTAGCCCACTAGGATGGCAGGACAACCCACCTCAGGCCCACTAGATTTTGGGTTTTTGTCGGGCTGGTCCAACCCGACATGGACCGGCCCGATTGACAGTACTAAGTATTGCATCCTATACGCATAAAAAATGTACACATATCTCAATCATTAACTTGCTTCCTATACTTGAATTCATCATGTTCAAACAAGAAGCATGGAAAGCAAAATGCAACATCTTTCTAAGAAGAGCATTCTACAACATCTTTCTAAGAAGAGAATTCTAATCAAGTAAATTTCTTAAACCAATTACTTTGAAATTGTGGATTTTGACTTCCAAATTTGGTCAGTGAATAATCATTCTTAATAGGTTGATATGACCTCATCTTAATATAAGTTCATATAATTTCATTCCTTTGATCACCAAGATATTTCCATATTGAAGTACGTAATGTTGGATCAGGTTCAAGAGAATCAACATCAACATCAATTCTAAGAGATTTATTAGGTTTGATCACTAAAATTTGAGACATCAATATTGGAGAATGCTCCTGGTAGTGGATGCATATCTAGACTTGGGTCACTCATTGTTAAATAAAAGCATGGGATGTAACCTATGTCTACATATCTAGACTTGTGTCACTCATTGTCTAGACTTGCAAAGTGATCGCATGTGAAGCTGTTGCTTATTCCCTAGCAAAGCAGTGTCCGCCTCATTAGCAACCATTGCTCGCTGCATCATCGATCACCTCTCGAGTGACCAGCCCTTGCTAACTCTTTGTTGGTGACATAATTTTTTTATTGAATAAGAAATAAAAAAAATTGATTATCTTTGAACAATGAATTCCTTGCTTGTTGCGGAGAAAAAAGGAGAGGAGCTACGGAGGAAAAAATGAGAGGTGTTGCAAGCAATTTTAGGATAAAAAATTAAACAAGTTAAAATTAATATATTTATTAACTTATAAATATAATGATATTTATAAAATTTATCATCTTAATTTGATATATATATATATATATATTTTACAATTAATTATTTTTAATTTGAAATTTTAAAATTTGTATGAAAATGGCCAATAGATTTATGGTGGGATTGAAAATTACAATAAAATCAAAATTATTATTTTTTATATAAAAAATAAATAAATGGGGATAGAGTCTATCCTATTCCAAGGTGGCTCTGCCCTGCTTAGAAGAACATATTGTTGAATCTCTTGGAAGAACCTCTATCAAAATAGCGACCACATGTCTGAAGAAGTGATACTACCAATTTGATACGGAAACAATCTTCAGTGGATCCATACTATCTTACTGAAACAAAAACATAAGTCAGTCTCATTGATGTGGGCTTAAAATCAGGGACCCATAAGAATAGGGACTCGCACCTTTCGGAGTTCGGTAAAGACGGTTGCATAGAGAACTGAAGGGAAGTGGCGGAGCAGAAGGTCTAAGTACCTCGAGTCGGTAGTAAAGCAACTTGGGAAGAGAAGTAGACCTAAAT
>JBAMHZ010000117.1:2967947-2990211 GCA_037177395.1 Alpinia galanga
AATAATAATAATAAGTTTAATATTTTAAAACATTTTTAAATTGTATTTATTTAATATGATATAATTTTAAGATGATTAAGTGGAGTGTGGGACCCATGAATAATGAGTGTTAATGTTAAAAGGGTTGTGGGTGAAAGTGATATGTTGTTATAATGATGATGTGACAGTGGACCCCATACTTTTTAATGAGGTGGAGTGAGGTGGAGGATGTTATAACGGTGTATCATTGTGGATGCTCTGATTAATCAATTGTTATTTTTCATAATCTTTGATAAATATATCTATTAAGAAATATAAATTTATGTTATTTATTTTCAAGGCTATTTTTTGTATGAATTTCCTTTTTTTTTTATTTTTTTTACACTGCGTTTGGTACACCGTAATGTAATGTAATGATATCAGGACTACATTACTACATTTAATTAAAGTTTATAATATAATCTTTAGTTACAATAGTGATTACATTCTTTCATTTGATATTCATTTTTACCGTATGTCATCGATCGTCGATTGCCAACGGCGGGCGGGGGGTAACTGGCGGCGATTGGCAGCGACCAACAGCAGTCGTCGATCGACAGCCAACTAGAGACATGGGGCAGTGATCAACGGTCTTTAATCGGCATTGACTGTGTTGATCTTGTAATGTAATCTGAATTATATTGATTTTAGTTCGTAATCCAGATTATAAAGATTACCTTATGTTTTATAATCCAGATTACGTTAAAATTATATCAAATAAATGAATCAATCTTGTATATTACAAGGCAAATTATGGTCTACCAAACGCAGCCTAAATATCTAGATCTTGGATCTAATTAATACTAAAAGACGGCTAAAAATTTTTCATCGATAATCAAAATAAATTAACAATCTCCTCCATTTCAATCATCATCCAAAGCTAAAATGTTGGACGCAAGGAAAGGATCAAGACCTGCTTTCTCTCCAAACCCGAGATGACGATGTTGCGATAGCCAATCGTCGCAGGTTTGATTTGGATTCATCAGTGATCTGAACAACCTTTTGATCAAGAACTTTTACTAAATCCAATCGACAATTGTCATTTGACAGAAGATTCATTGTGAATCTGAACCCAACAAATGTGCATTCACTTATAGTCATGGTTTCTATGAGTTGAATTAATGAACAAGTCTCTACTGGATGGGAATGACTGTGCCCTCTTCGGTTGCAGTAGTATCACCTTGGGCTGGTGACTTCCTTACCAGAGACTTGGGGAAGTCGATATCGTCTTGTAGGCACCTTTGTTGTGGATGAGACAGAAGCATACACATCTGCTTCAGTATGACTCTGGAAAAGCTCTGCCCACTCTCGAAGATGAAGCCTTCGTATTCGCTTACATGTTCAAGGGCGTCGACTAAGGCATCGTATACTTTCTGGGGGCAGTTCTCTGTGCTAGGCTTGTCATGGAGATAGATGACATCCATGGTAAAAAGTTTCTGGCTGACAGGCCATTGATGCTGGGGACAAACTGATGATCTGCAGTATATGAGTATCTGAAAGCAAGATGATTATACCTTTTGGTGCAATATAAACATCAGAAAAGAATAATTTCAATGTCAACGCGACCGAAAATTCATCTGACATGAATGTATCTAGATGACTTTTCGGAATGTGAGAACAAAACAATGATGGATTTATATTGGAAGGCAACAATAGTGCAATAGCAGTTTTGCTCTAATGTTCTCCAACAAACAAACACTTTTGATAATAAAAAGAAAGAGGAAATTAGATTTTATACAGCAGAGACCTCATTTAATGGAATAAAATTTGATTGTTGTTATTTTATAGTGAAAGGGTAATTACATGTAAAAAACACAGGAACCACGGGAGGAAATCAATGACATTAGGGATGTGGTAGATTTAGATGAAACAAGCTATGCCAAGAAGAAAAATGATTTCATAATAGGGCAAGAGGTAAAGCAGCTGAACCACAGATTATAATGACAAATCCTTTGAATTCTAACTAGTACCAAAGAAGAAAGAGACATTGAGATGACAGAGGCAAAAGGAATAGTGTAACTAAGCAGAGGCATTCAAAGAACTAGCCATTATTGACAAAAAAATGGAAATTATAATGCATGCAAAGAGACGACTCTGGGCAAGCTATATACAAATGCGACCATTGAGGTATCACATTTACCACTCTGAAGAGACGACTCTGGGCACGAGATTTTTTGGCTTCATGGGTTGCTATGCGAAAAAGTTGTGTAATATCAGCAAGCTCGTATGATGTATCTGCTGCAGTAAGTGCCCAAACTGCTGGCAACAGCAAATCAACCTCGCTGCTAAAATCCTTCTTAAGCTTCAAAACATAACAGCTATCAGCACTTGATGTCACTAATTCAATGAAAAAAAATAGCAATTCGGTCACACTTAATTGACGATAATGACTAATTATACTACCATGTAACTCTATTGACCATTGTATTGCATTTTCCCAGGTATTACATTTCAACACCAGGCAAGGGACGTGTTCTCAGCAATCAACTTTAATGAGTGTTATTCTTCAATATAATGTAAGCTATAACCTAATACAAACAATCATACAATCAGCTAACAATTACCGCTTAGCAGCAATCAAGAAGCAAAGCTGCATGGTATTTATGAGAAGCTGCGCTACACGGTTTTTGGGTGGAGGATATTTGCCTAACTCTCACGCTTGGTTGTGTGCCCAGTCATATATGACTGAACTCACTGATGCTGCTTTATTGGCAAGATGTAGAAGGATATTTAATGCTTTGTCTGATGTTTTTAATAGATCTGAAGAAGAGGAAGAAATCAATTATGGTGTCAAATTCCTATGACTATGTTTTCTTGGAGGGAGGAAGATTGAAGAGAAAGGAGAGGAAGGTCATGGGTGAGAGGAGGAGAGAAAGGGGTGATACGGTATTTGAGGAGGCAGTTTCAACAAAGGAGAAGAGGTTTGACAGGGAAAGACTGTTATAACCCTGCACTACTGTCGTCAACACCCACCATAGTCCACTCTGCCATGGTGAGCCCGCTTTGAGCCCCATGACTGACCTCTCCTTCCACTACAGCATGCTCATCCCTTTCAATTTCAATTTCATTGTCAATATTCATGATGGTCTTCGACTCATGCCATAGCAGCGAACCCATCAACCATAAGAACAAAATAAATCAGCCCATCCTCCACTGTGATCCCCATCATGGCCTCTTGCTGAATCCCAAACACTTCCACTCACCTTGCTCTCCAATACTGCTTCCCAGCCAAGGTAGCCTACAGGGTGGGACATTCACAATGGTATTTTCAGCATTAGTGTTGCTTTGGCATGCCTTTCTCTTCCCTCTGCTATGCATTCACAATTTTCAACTTCAATAGGTTATTCATCGGATCTATTCTGTTGTGTAGTTCCTCGAAATCAACAGTGGAAATCCAATTCCTTATGATCCATTCTTTCATGCCTTCTACAGTTTCTGCTGAAGTAGACAGGCTCTAGGAGAAGAGAACTTTGATCATCTATTCATTGTTGTATTCTGAGGTTTATCGATTGTTATGCCTTTAGAAACAATCATTTATATAACATTATTATTTTTTCTTCAAATAATTCACTATTCTGTTGTGGAGAAATATATAAATAATAGGTTCCATATCCAAATGAACAAACTAGATTGCCAATTCATACTTCAATTTAGGTACTTCATTCTCTATTAAGCATATTAAAAAAAATCTAAAACTTCTCATAGATCCCAAAATCAGGTTCTGTAGTGAAGAAAAAGGCAATCCTCATGGACAAGGCTCCAGATCTATGTGGGGTTGGCCTTGGTGGGAAGGGCATATATCCATAATCCAGTAATTCAATGAGAAAATAAACAATTTTATTACTTTAAAAACTTTGCCGAAAGACAATGAATATAGCACCAGCATACTAATCCTATGGAAGATCATAATTCCACAAGCAGTCCAAAAAAGGCAATGTCAAAAAAGGTTTTTATTCTGTCTAGCTGGAAGTAATGTCATTACAACCAGAAATGGTAGACAGAGATTACTTTAAGGAAACTGATAGAGACATTATCAGTGCCTACTATTTGACAATAAAGTGTGTGATTATCCTGTATTACAATAATTCTTCATTCCTGGGGCAACTCCTAATGCTTTATTAAGAATAAGTTTGTGACCAATCTTCCAAAGACAGGCTCAATGTCAACTTATAGAGTGGATCAGGCTTGAACCATGCAATGAATTGCAAGAAATCAGGAGCAGAAAAATATCATGAAAAAAAAACAGAAAAATGATCTGGAAAATGCCAAGGAACTAACCTTGAAGAGCTCAAAACACAACCTTGCTCCAGTATCATGTTAGAATTTTGAACAGGTGAATTATTAAAGGCTTAATCTAGCAGTAAAGAGCTCAAATGATAAATTTAGAAAAGTATCACTGTGGCAAAATTTTCCGTGCCATTTCATCAGTTACTCCACTTGCCTAACCAAAACAAAGAAAGTACCCCAGTTGAATCAAACAACCATATGGAAATCAGAAGACCCTAACGAGCAGACACAACTGATAGTAAATTACATACAGAAAATGAGAGGAGAAAGCTAAGATGGTAAAGAAAGGGAGGACGAACCCAGGAGACAGATTGCGTGAGGATGGAGAGGGCGAAGCGGTGATCGGGATTCATGGTGTGCTTAGCGTGGATGAAGAGGCAGATGGCCTGCTTGATGGCGTCGAGACGTGTGATGGAGCGACCCTTCGCCATCTCGGCCTTGGACTCCACGTCCACGTCCACGCAGAAAAGCACATCTTCACTGTAGTACCGGCACGGCGTCAGGGTATAACGAGGAGGGGGAGAGGGCGCGGAGGTGGAGTGAGAAGGAGCAGCAGAAGCCAGCGGCGAGCCCTCCATTCGCGTCGCCCTTTATCGCCTTCGATCGCGAGACGCTGATCCAGCGCGAAGCCCTAGACGTTCGCCATTGAGTACCGGAGACGGAGGGCAACCCAGCCGAGACCGGAGTCGCCAGATACACGGATCTGAATCCGAAATGTTTTTGGGTATTGGATCCTCTGATTCAGAACCGGATCCAAGGACCATATCAAATTTGCATATGACCCCTTTCAAAGTTTAAAAATATCGAAATCTAGCTATCAGTTAAACGGAGAAGTAAATGACAAATTGGTAAAAAAAAGGCATTTCTTTTTAAAAAATTAAAATAGCATTTCATTATATTATTTATTCCAAAATATATTTTTTTACTAAGTACAGCAATTATAAAGTAGCTGCTACAATATTATATAATTTATATAATATTTTTTTTGTAGCATTTGTAATAATTACTTAATAGTTATTATAATTATATAACAATTGAGTAGATGTTATAATACTGTGCAGGAGATTAGAATATGTCAATCTAGTAGTCCCTAATAATTTGCCTCTAAATTATCATAAAAAATATAAATTATGGTAAAACTTTGACCCTTGAGACTAGTAACCAATACATCAAAGGATGACACTCTTGCATTTATGAAAGACTAATCCGTTATTTATTGTACAATATTTGTATGTACTAGCCACTAATTTTTCCTGTGAAATAGTAGTTATTATAATACGAACTTAGATAGTTATAATATATTTAAATTGATTTTAATGTAATTTAAATAATATTATTAGCTATATAAATTTTCATTAAATGTTTATTAGCATATTTATTTTTTTTTATTAGCACTAATATCTAAGTTTTCGAGTTGATTAATCATGAAAATGATCGATCCTACCCCACGGATCTCTAATGGAGTATTAAATAATCTATAGGTGAGATATGCTCGACCGATTACCATAATAAATTAGAAAGTATTCGTATGAATAATCTCAGCAGTTACAGCGTCATTAATTTATTATTTTATTTGAAAAAAAATTCTATTATGACTAAAAATTGAATTATAAAAACTTGAGAATCCAATCTGATACCCTACCATTACATCGTAGTGCACGTATTCATATTTAAAAAAAAAATATAGAACCGCCACATTAGCGGCTCTCCACCGCTGTCCCTAAGTGTGGAGGAGGGTAAATCAGGAACCCAGGGCGGCCAGCACAGAAATACGGAGTCATCGGTAGCCTGACAGTGACACACAAAAATTGACCTTTTACCCTTTCAAATTTTAACACGGCTGCACTAGCCATCCGAGCAAGCATAGGGGCTACACGTATTCATATTTAATTCGATGGCAACGTGAAATTAAAACATTATTCCAGCTCTTAGCGAATGAGATGACATTACTTTCCATATAAGTGTTTCGTAATTATTCTATAATTGTTAAGCATTTATTTCATTTAACGTTTATTTATTTTTTTAATGGGTAAAAATTAAAAAGAAACCTTTATTATCATTTTTGTGAAAATGACTGTTTTTAAAAATATTAAAATAACATTCTAATATGTTTTTTAGCTTTAAAAATATTTTTATTTTAGGAATATTATAACGACTATGTCATAAATGTTAGTGTAGCAATTATAGCATACCTACTATAAGGTGTCAAAAATAAATAGGCTTAACTCAATTAAAATTATATGCCTAAAATATTATTATATTAAAATATTTACTAATTCAGTAAAAATTATTTAAATTTATTAAAATCACTTTAGTTTAATCAAAATTATCTCAAAAGTTGCAATAATTTAAATTAAAATTACTATATATAAATTATTGTTACATCAAAATATGTTTCTATTGATTTGGTTAAAATTATTTCAATTTATTAAAAAAAATACTTCAAAATAATTGTAACGTTATAGCCTATTTTTAATTAAGTTGAAATGATTTTATTAAATTTGAATAATTTTAATTAAGTCTATAAAGAATATTTTAGTGCAATAAAATTCTACATATATAGTAATTTTGGTATAATATTCTTAGAATATTTTTTTTTCAAAATAATTTTTTTAATAAACATCATTTTGATAATTTTATTTAAAAAAAGCATCCTTTTTTATGAAAATAAAAATAAAAGATATCTTTATTTTACTTTTATTCCGATACGACTTGTGGTACCGATTCATTTAGGCTCGACAAAACACGATTGCATGCTGTGTCATGCTAGATATGATTCAAATTGTTCATGCTTAAATTATGTCGGTCTAGTCAATTTTAGAGTAAATACAATAATAACAATAATAATAATTAAATTTTATCCTACTAGATATGATTGATTATATAGATCATTCTATATCATTAAACTCTATTTTATACTATATCATCATCTATACTTAAAATTATTTTATCTTATTTTATTATTGCTAACTATGTTTTTTTTAATCTTACTCTTTAACATTTGATGTGTGTATTTATCATAATTTAACATTACCTAACTGGAATATTTATTGTTCATTTAAGTACATGTCCATATTACCTTAATTGTGTCTTTCAAAATTTTCTCTCAATTAATGTAATTTTTATTTTTTTCTCTAATCATCTCATTTTTTTTATTTTGTCCATCCTCGTATATCCATTTAAATTTGGATAAAGGGGAATAATTGCATTGGATTGTCAGTTAAATTAAGAAAAATAGTCAATGAATTTATTATGATTGATAAAAAATGAAAAATTTTGTATTCTTATAATTTATTTATAAGGGTAAAATGTTAATTTTTCTGAACTAGAGGGCGAAACAAAATTACAAGGAACTGTGAGAGAGCAAAATGAAAATTTGTCGGTTATATTTTCAATTAATATAAACTCCGGTGTTTTTTGTGCAAATCCCGTCTACACGATTGCACGACCATCTGAGAAGTGAGAACAGCGCCGTGTGCGAGCAAGCTAATCATACCATCCGCCGACGATGTCCAGCCGATCGCCGACGCGTTCCTCCCCCCTCCTTCGCCGCCGACATTCCTCCGCCCCAGACCCCCCCGCGAAGACGAGTTCAGGGGAATCCAGCCTCGGCAGCAGCTCCGATGGGGACGTGAGCCACCGGGTCGTCGGGGGAGATGAACGAGAGGACGAGGAGGAGATGGGGCCGATGGATTCTCAGGAAAAAGAGCAAGAGGATGGCGTTGGGAGGATCGAGGGTCACGAAAACAGTGGAGGAGTGCCAGCCATGTTCTTGTACCGGGCATCGGCTCCAGCCCACCGAAGAATCAAGGAGAGCCCTTTAAGCTCCGATGCCATCTTCAAGCAGGTATGCAACCATTTTTGGATTTCTGTGCCATAAAATCGGTTGCAGCGTCCGACGAAGTCTGAAAAACAAGATCAAATGCTATCATATTTCATTAAGATGTCTTGGTTGAGTAATTTAGTTTTTGTTTTTCATTATATAGTTTGATTGCATGCAATTGAAGTATACACTGTATGAACTAATCTGTCTAGATTCTTGAGCTTGGGTTACGAGTCGATGTAGACCCGCCCTCATTTGTCATTTATTACCTTCAATTTATTTATTCACTTATTGTTCTCTCGAGTTGATTATCTAGCACAATTCATTATGTGATAGCTAAATAATTGATACTCACATGTAAGGTTTTAAAACAAAAAAACTTAGCAGCTGATATGTTGTCGGCAAATTGTACTGCGCATATGATTGCTCATCATATCAACAATATTATCATGAGTACTGATTTTGCTCTCAACAATTTCACCACAAGTAATGATATAACTCACAAAATGATACAGAACATCAATGTGCTTTGTTCTCTCACAAGTATTATTTTTGGCAAGGAAAATAATACTGTGATTATCACATACAACTTGATATTTTCAAGTCTTCATCGAGTTCACCAAATAATGACTTCAACTAAATATCTTCCTTTCAAGTATCAGCAATAGGCTGAATTCAGCCTCAGTAGTAGACGGTGCAACTGTAGTGTATAAAGTACCTCAACCACCAGCAATGAAAACATACCCTGCAACAGATCTTTTATCAAGGTCTCCAACAAAATCAGAATTAATAGGACCAATGATTCTATCTCTAGTTCTCCCAAACTGCAACCAAGCATTAGTAATACCACACAAATGTTTGAAAATTTGTTCAACTTCTCTCTAATTTTCCTTATCAGGATTTTTCATATATTTACTAATTGCATTGGCTGTAAATGATAAATTTAGACGTGAACAAACTATACTGTACATGAGAGATCCCACTGCACTAGAAAATTAAACTTGGGACACGCAGTCAATCTCATCATCAAATTGTGGAGAGAGACCAGATGGAGTTGCTGCTAATGGAGTACTAACAGGATTGACATTCTGCATATTGACGTTGCAAAGAACTTTCTCAATGTATTCTTTCAGACTTAGATACAATATACCAACTTTTTTATCTCTCAAAAAATCTCCATGCCAAGTATCTTCTTTGTTGCTTCCAAATCTCTCATCTCAAACTCCTTATTGTTGCACTTTGACCTTTTCTATCTCTATTTTTGCTAGTTCAATAACCATATCCAATAGATTTTAACAAAGTATCACATGCTATGTACTGGTATTTATGAACTGAAACTAATAGTAAAACATGCACTACAAGAAACAGACCTGCAGTTTTCTATCGATCTTTTGTTGGGATATATCCAGGAGATAATTTTTTAGCCAGTTCCTTGTAACATCAATTTAGGAAACTTAATTACTCTCTTTTAGCTCATGTTGGTTATTTCAATATATATAGTTGAAATGGCATGATCAAGAAATTTTGGTAACTATTACATCCTTCTTCCTTGGTGGGTAACATAAAGAATATCCATATCCAGAGTCTGTATAATGTATTACCTATACAGCTCAGAATCCTTATGATGTTTTACTTTATGGTCTGATGACTCTAATCCCCCTAGTTTATCTTTAATTTCAATGTCAAAGTCCCTATTTGTTATGTTATTAGCATTCTTCAAGGGAATGACTTGTAAATAGCGTCAACACATATGTTGCATAATTGTCATACTCTCTCTTCTTGTTCTTAAGTTGAATTGCTTTTGCTATAAAATTTCTGGATCTGGAAATAGGTTCTGTTACTTTCTAGCAGTTTCATGTTTTTTTTTTAATAATTTCATTAAAGTTCATTCTTATGTTAGAGCCATGCTGGTCTTCTTAACCTGTGTATAGTGGTGCTGATTGCCGTCAATGGGAGGCTCATCATTGAAAACTTGATGAAGGTTGGTTCATTCTTGTTCCTTTTCCAAACTTGAATTCAAAAGTAAATTGCTCCTCTCTCCTGTTAGTCTTTGAATGGCTGTAAAATTCACAAGAATTGAATAGATTGATATTTACAACCTTGACCTTGTTGTTTGTGTTCATTTTTTTGTGCGAATACTTGCACTATCACAACCCAAATGGTTCCTGATCTTAATAGATGGGAGAGAATCTGCTTGCCACCATGACAACTGCACTGGTAACATCACCTGTGTTGGTCATTGGTACATGTGATATTTCCAATCACAATCTTGTTGGTTGTCTTCTTCTCTTCGGTGTGCAAATGCTAGCACAATGTGCAGGAATAATATATAGATAACTTGGTGATGTTGTCTTTTGCAGTATGGCCTACTTATAAGGGCTGGGTTTTGGTTCAGTTCAAAATCATTGAGAGATTGGCCACTTTTGATGTGCTGGTAAATCTTTTATGATGTTGCCTCTAATTCCTAGCACAATTGTACTTGCTACCTGACATATTCGTATTGCCAGCCTTACACTGGCTTTTTTTCCTCTTGGTGCATTCTTGGTTGAAAAGCTGGCATGGAGGAAGTTTATTTCTGAACCAGTAAGTAGGTTCTTAATCTACTTATATCTTAACCATTTTTTATTGGCATCAACTTCTAGATTCTTTAAAAGCCAAAGTTTCTGTGGTGTAATTTTGAGCCAGGAAGTCAATTCAGACAAGTGCTCATTTTATTAGCATCAACAACTACTTTTTTGCGTATGAAAGTTTGCATTGGATTATTTCCTCTAAGTTATATGGTTTACATTGCTTGATAATTTTGATTAATTATAGTAGTAGATTACATGGTATGATATGTGCTTAGTATTTGAAGTATTGGCTGAATCATCTAGATTTTCTTGTTGTCTATGCATAGCACTATACTATTTTTTTTGTCATGCTGTGTTATGACATCTTAGTTGCACTGCGTGAGAACTTTTGGAGTGTACTGAACTTTCAGTCAATTGCACTTGGCAGTATTTAATCTCTGGTCTTTGTAGGCCACTTTCTTTACGAAGTAAAAGCGGTAACAAGACTATATGGACCTGGATGCAAATTCTAATTGGAATAATTAGTTTGAGTCAAACTAGAGAAAATGGGTAAAATTTTATTCTCGTGAAAGTTCAATGCCACACTTTTTCTTCTAATTTCTTTTTTAGTAACTTGGACAATGGAGCCAACTAAGAAATAGATTACTTGGGCAACGTGTGTTAAATTATACTTCTATATGATTCATGACCACATGATTATAGGAAAGTGAAGTTTCATCTTACATTCGAGGCTTAATATCTACAACTTTAGAGTGTCAAACAAGGCACGTAGGTTGAAGGATGCAATTCCATGATGGGTAGTTTAGGCATTGACAAATCTTACGCACTTGAGCTCTGATCAAGGAATTATACTCTATGCACTTGAGTTCTGATCAAGGATAAAATATTTTTTTATATGTTTTGGTAAAAACAGGTCCATTTGATAGTGCTCATTTGGGTGATACCACATGGGACTTGTGTAATGGATTAATAGTTTTTGACAGTGTTCATTTGCATAACGTAGATACCACATCAGACTTGTGTAATGCAACAATAGTTTTTTGTAGTCTAAGTCCAAGAGCAGTAGATTTGTGTATTGTAGGTTCTAATTCTTTGATGCTTCACTCTGCTTTTCATTGGACTTTCTAAAGTTGGACTTTTAAAGTTCTTTTCTCCACTAGCTTCCATCTGGTTGTTTATTATGCATTCCTTTGCATAGTTTTATACCACTTATCAACTTTGATTATATGCAGCTAGTGATCACTCTTCATCTGATGATTACAACAGCTTCCATTTTCTATCCAGTTTATGTAATTCTTAGGTAAGCATCCCATAGTCGTGCTGTTTCTTGTTTAGTGATTACTTGGGGTTTCAATCCAATTTCAATGGTTGCAGTATAAAGTCAATGGATCACTGGTTTAGACATTCTACAATCTAGTCTACACAACTCTTAACTGAAATTTCTCTAGGACCATGGATAACATGCTAAAAGTATAATTATCCTGATTTTTTTTTACACATATGTTATCCAAACAAAACATAATCATTATATTTTTTTAGTTGTCAAATGTGTAGTCGACTGCATAGTGACAAAAATATTACAGATACCACAATACCTATGATGTAGAACAGAAATGTTAGAAATTTATAATAGGATTGCTCAATGCCAAAGCCTTAATGGTAGATAGATACCTGTCCCCATGATTCACCATCCAAATATTTGTATCCGACTCTGTAGCCACTAGATGCAAAGAGGAAGTAGCATAATAGGATTTTCTCACCAGAAAACTTTACTTAGGAGATCCGATATTCATTAAGGTTGACAGTGATGTAAATGATAATGAAACTAACCTTTAATTATAATAGAGACTGATAGCCTTTTTACAGACATAGAAGTTATATTATGTCATGAAGGAGAGAGAGAAGTTTTTAACTCATTTTCAGTTTTTTTCTTTAATTTAATTACTTCCTAATAGTTGAGTACAAATTGGTATGGTCAAATACATTGGTGATATTTTGCGGAGAAAGATGCATTGCATCATTTAAATGTTTAATTTGCTACATAGGTCTTCTCTCCATTTGAATATGTGTAAGGATTGTTATTTTCTTAGATCCAGAATAAATTTCCAAACAACTTGAATTATTATGAAACAACTCAAATTGGAATTCAAAATTTAAAATTTGAATCTTATTCTAAACTGTGTCAGAGACTACTGGTTCTTCTCTAGGACAAAACGCTTTTGATATTAGCAATACCCAATAGAGGTGTGGCAAATCTAATTAATGATAAGAATGCAAGCTAAATGTTCCTTCTACGTGTTGAATAAAATTGGCAAGCTAATATAATTGTTGAAAAATGAAATCAGAATTCCTGATGTTGCTCAGTATAACTTACAACTTCATGCTTCCAGCTGGTTCTGATACATAATTCCTAAATAATGTCCAGCCATATTCTTGTCTTATAAAGAATAGGTCCCTTAACATTTCATAAATACTGTCTTTGTTCATCATGGACAAATTTAGGTTCTGGAAAAATTTCAGAAAATTGCCATTAGATTCATTATTGTAGATTAAATAATCATATAGTTCTCCCCAATTTTATTGTATGAAGTCCTCTATCAAATGCTTTTTAGGTTACTGAAGCAAATGTGTTTTCAGGTGTGATTCTGCAGTTTTATTTGGCTTCTTGTTAATGTTCATTGCCAGTATTGTATGGTTGAAGCTTGTGTCTTATGCACATACAAATTATGATATACGGATGCTATCTAGATCAATTGATAAGGTAATCTATCTTTTTAAACTTAAAATGGCAACTAGGAAATTCAGCAGTTGAGCTACCACGATAGTGCTTTTATTTTAAATTGCATCTGATTTTGGATTATGTTATCATCACTATCTACTTTGTTCTTGTAAAACAATGCCTGAAACATTGAATTATGATCCTGACTGAGAACTTGATCTGAGAGCGATGATGCATATTGGTGCCATGATAGCTTTGGTTGTTCTCATTAAAAACAACCATAGATTTGGTGCACAGTTGGCATCACCAGTGGTTTTTAAGGTGTATTACCAAAAATGTTTAGCGGGATTTTAGACATATATGGCACTATTGAGAGCTTAAGGGGGGAATAATTTGACATATATGTTATATTAGGAAATGGATTGGTGTCTGCCATCGGAAATATCAATTGGACCAATCAATGCTGTAGGTTTATTGGATTGAGGTGCAACCTTTTTTATTTACTCTTTTACTTGGTTCTTTTACAATGTGGATGTTTTTTTTTATGAAATCTATGCTTTTGTAGGTGAAGTTTGTCTAATCTTTATAGAGACACTGTTTTTACAGTTTCGTTTCATTTCTGCAGAGGCAAATCTCAGTGATTTTCTCTTTTTTCAATTTGTATCATCTTTTAATTGCAGTGCGTGATGAAAGTTTGGCCCAACTAGTTAACATTTTTTCTATTCATCTGATAATTTGTCTCTTTATCTTTAGGAGGGTGTGTCATCTAATTTTTCAGGTCTCCATGTTGAGGAAGGTGTTAGCTTGAAACAGATAGCATATTTTATGGTTGCTCCAACACTTTGCTACCAGGTATTTTTATGGGCCTTTCATTAATGAATGCCGAAGAACTAATTTCCCCTTGTGGTGCACTATAGTTTGAACTTTTCACTATTCAAACTTAAGATTTCCTGTTCTGTCTATTTTTTTTCTGTTTAAATACCTTTCATCAAGGACTGGATGCATGTGGTAAAAATGCACACCCAGAAAAGGTATTCATACCACTGATTGACTAATTCAAAAAACCTTTACTGGTTATGGGAAATACAAAAACAAAATCTTTTGCCTTATAAATTTCAAATGTGTTGCATTTGCATCTTGAGAGTTGGAGTAATGGTCTCAGTTTGCAGTAAATGCTGATGTCATGTAATATGAATACTTTCTGCTTTACGTCCTAATGATGGCAATACCTGCAGAATTAATTAGTTTTCAGCATATAGTTTAGAGTAGCTGACTGGCTTTGGTTGATTCTTCAATGCGTACAACTTAAAAGGATTTTCTTTTGTAGTTTTTCATGGATTCTACTGCTTATGATTTTCTCTTTACTTGCTTACTACTAGTTCCATTTACTTTTGCTCCTCCATCCTAGTGGAATATTGTTGTTGAAATAATTTGTACGTTGATGTTTTATATGATTCTCATATTGTGCAGCAAAGTTATCCTCATACCATGTCCATCAGAAGGGGTTGGGTGATCCGTCAACTTATTAAGTGGGTGATTTGTACAGGTTTGATGGGCTTTATCATTGAACAAGTAAGTACCCATTTTATCCTAGGATTCAGGTTGCTAATACTTGCTATTACTTGACTTTTTTCTCTCTCTTTTGCAGTACATAAATCCACTTGTCCAGAATTCTCAACACCCCTTAAAAGTGAATTTTCTTTATGCCATTGAGAGAGTCTTGAAGTTGTCAATTCCAACTTTATATGTGTGGCTTTGTATGTTTTATGGATTTTTCCATCTATGGTAAGTCATTAACATTAGTTCATCAAAGTGATACTAGGGGTTGGTTTTAAAGTGTCATGAAATACTACCATTTTGAAGAAAAGTTTAGCAAGGAACAAATCAAATTGAAGAAATGGAAAAGATGGAAAAATTTTCTTTGTGAAAGTGTTGACATTTCATTAGTTGCCACCTGTTTTACTGTTTGATAATTGATTGAATACCAGTAAGAGAATGTCTATTTTAAGTTTTTGGTAAATTAATTCTTAAAGTTGTCTTTTACAATTTTTTTTTTGTAATTATATGTACCAGAAAAGTAAAAATCCAAAAGGGCACCCTTATTTTGAAACTCATCAAAGGGATACTCCATTTTGATTTTTTTTTATCAAAAAGTTGCCTCATGAATGCCCATTATACTCATTTTATCTTCATTTATTGAAAAATAACAAAACTGTTCACTTTTGCCGGTTTGAGGTAAAATTCATTCTAATTTATCCTGTAGCTTTCGAAACCTTAATTATGCAAACAAAATTTCCATGTACATCTGAATTTATCAGATTAACAGAAGTTAACACTTTTGATGAATTATTCATTTTTGGTAATTTGAAACAAAACATGTCCTAACTCCATCTATGAATCAAGCAATTTGGAATGTGAGCATGCACATCAAGTTTCATTGAAATTAGAAATATTTTTACCTCAAACTGGTAAAAGTGAATAGAAGTTGTTCACTTTTTAATTTGAAAGATTTTTACCTCAAACTGGCAACAGTGAAATTGTTCACTTTTGAATATGTCAGGATAAAGAGGGAGAGGCATCTGATGCACATATTTTGAGGTGGTGGAATATGATAATAATAAAAATAGTAGCACCTTTTTGATGGTTATGAAAATAAAAGCACCATTTTTTATTTTTTATCCTCCAAATACTTCAACAAAAGATGAATATTTATTTCAAGGACTAAAAATTTTCTTCTTTTTTCAGGTTAAATATTCTGGCTGAGCTCCTTCAATTTGGTGACCGCGAGTTTTACAAAGATTGGTGGAATGCTAAAACAGTTGAAGAGGTAGGAGAAAGTTAAAGAGGGTTCATCCTTTTTTTTTTCAAGTGGTTCAACCCTTTTTAGATGATAGAAGTAAATTAGTATTGGCAATTTTTGACTGGTTTCTTTTTTTTTCTTGTGCATGACTCCGTCGGGATTTCACCAGTATTGGAGAATGTGGAACATGGTATATTCTTTGCTTGATCTCTCTAAGTCTGTGCATGATGACTGAGAGGGAATGCTATTTTATATAAAATTCTTTGATCCTCTGTTGGTTCTTGGTAGTTCACAGTTCATGTTAGATGAGCATTGTTTTGCTTTTCAAGTGTTAATTGTTGTTCATTTTATTTTGACACATTTCGAGGTTTTTCTTTAAAGTTACACACATGAAGGTTCACACAATACATGGTTTCCTTTGTTCTATTGCCTTGGAATTTGATATTTAGCTATAAAGGCAAGTAAGAAGGAAGCAATTCTAGATTTCCACACAAGATCTGTCATGAGATTATTGTTGTTTCCATTGTATTGCCATCATGACATCAATATGGTGCCAAATTCAGTGGCAAGCACATATCTGTTGCTCACATCTTTTTTTCATGTTTTATACAGAGGTGTAGCATATTCTACTTTATAGTATGCTCTGAGAATTCTTGTTTTTGCATTGTTTTTTTTCTTCCCTTAAGTATGATTATCATAAGACTTTATAGGAAAATGTTTTTTAGTTCATGCATTTTGTCTCTTACAGCCTGTCCATAAATGGATGATACGCCATGTGTACTTTCCTTGCTTGAGAAATGGTATACCAAAGGTAATGTTTCTATTCTTTGCTAAATATGATATCCATGCCTATTTTGTTATACTTAAGCCCTGTTTGATATGTAGAAATCCCGTAGAAATTTCACCAATGCTTCTTCTTCTTCTTCTTTTTTTTTTTTTTGAATCTTTTGCTTATGCTTTTCTTATTAGTCCGATACAAGACCTGAATTTACATGGTACGTTTTATAAGCTTTGGGTTTAGAGTACTAATAGGGTTTTATAGCGGTGTTAGTCTCTTCTTGCTATTTTAGGTATAGGGTCTTTACCTTATACATATAATTATCCCTTATCATGCAGTACAATATTTTCTTTCTCTAATTTTCCTACAGTTTCAGAGCTCTTTAGAAGGGTTTAGATACCCTTATGGGGAGGCCAGCCTTATGACCTCCATTCATCCAATCCATCTTCCTCTCATGCCCACTAGCAATGTTGATTGATGAAGGAATGGCTTACTTATCTCATCTACCCAAGCACAGACTTGTCTTCCATATTTTGAAGCCCATTCTCATATCTTTCCAAGGTTTGCATCAAATAAAGGAATGGGGTTCATGCTATTCAGGTTTCACATGGATTCAATTGGCTTAGGAAGCACAACTAGAAAGGAATCCTTCCTTAAGTTGCTCCTCGTTCTTGTGGCACTTGTGTCCATCTTCATTAAGTTGCTTCTTGATATTTTATTTTCCATATATGCTGTAAATCTACCTCTTCCTCTTGCTAACCATGCAAATCCAACCTCTATTTTATTTATTTATTTTTGTGTGTGTCAAAGGGGAATCCTTGGGCATTTATCTTCCTTTAGCTACTTATAGCACACACTATGTTTGCTCATTTGGTTCCTTCTTGTAGCACATCCTATTCTATCTTATTTATGTGCTGCATATGCGCCACCTAAGGGTTAGTGAAGATCTCAATATAGAAATTATCCTACTCATTTTGCTAATGGTCAAGTTCTGTTATCCATCTTTCCTCCAGGACCCTTGAGTGATTCATTGCTTTTTTCTATCTATTTATTACGCATTGATGCCATTGTCGATTTAAGGAAAAATGCACTCTAAAGATTAGTTCCTGAAATCCCCTCTTTATTCTAGTTCCACTTCATCCTTTGTCTCTTAATCGTCTCTATCTTTGTTAATATATTAATTATCTATGCTCTAGTTTAAAGGGGAGTGTTAAAGATATTGAATTTTTTTAGTATTGATAGGGTTATTGGTTGAGTTGGTATAGTCTCATATTGGTATTTCAGCTTTAGTGTTGTGTCATTTGTCTTTTATATATAGCTTCTAATGATTGTCTTATGAATATATGCAATACATCTATTTTACCCAAATTCTTCACATGCATCCTTAAGAAAAGTATGCTTATCATTAGTACTATGAGTCCACCTTTGAGTAACTTTCCCCTTGTTCTTTATTGCTGTTCCTTTATTTCTTTCAAGTAGTTCTTCAATGAAGAAAAAGATAATAAATATTCCCTGCAATAAGGATGTTAGGTTGTATTTCATCCAGAAATGCCAGATGACAGAAATATCAAATCTACATTGTGCAAGACTAACTCATTCCTTGTAAAGGAATTGGTAACAAAAAGACTGAATATATAGTATTTAGGACAACATCCTCTCTTTGGTATACTGTCTTATGTTTTACAATCTGTACATTACAAAATATTTTCTAGGGGCCTCAAGCCCTTTGCATCTATTGGTTTTCTTATGTTTACTTAATGTTTTATTGCAGGGAGTTGCTATTTTAATTTCCTTCTTTCTTTCTGCTGTATTCCATGAGGTATTCCATTTACAAGTATTGCTGTGTTGACATGTGAATTTCTGCTTTAACAATTGTCTCCAGATATCATGTTTTATTGTCAACTGTGGAACATCCTATCAAAGGAACGTTTTGACTTTGTGTAATGGTGACCATTTTTTTCTAGTTTGTTCCAACCTTAGTTCAGGATTTCACGATACAAGGGGTTGACAATTCATGGCATGTAGGATAGATGAAAATTGAATTGACCAAGCTAAGATCCATAGGCAGAATTTGGCACTCTGAATGAGTCATCATATAGAAGTCAAAATGGATTTGCATGTTGGTCTTTAGTTTATTTCTCAATAATTGTGTTTAAGCTAGCTTTCTGTTAGTCTGTTAATTCTGTCACATTCCTTTTTAATCTTACTTTGGGATTTTTTTTTTAAATGGTGATCTTAACTTTGTCCATAACTATGTTGTCTCAAAGCTTCAAATTTGATTAACTTATTTTTTTCCCCTCATTATCTGCTTCACAAAATTCATGTTCATTACTGTTCCATCTGATGTATTCTAACATTAGCATCAGTTTCTGTCATTTCCTCCACCTTCTTAATCATGTTCTATAACAATTCCATGTTCACAGCTGTGCGTTGCCGTTCCATGCCACATATTCAAGTTGTGGGCATTTTTAGGGATATTGTTGCAGGTATATGTTGGTACTATCGATCAAAACTTCTCTAACTTTCTTCACTCCTAAGTGCTTTCTATAATTGTCATGCATTAATATTGGAATTGGGCATATTATATGTGACTAAAATAGGCATGATTAGTTGCCCAAATCGGCACTTGCTTCCTTAGGTTCAGAAGTGAACCTCTACCCTACTAAGACAAAAGGAGAGACAAAACTGTGACAGTTTCATTAGACCATACCATGATTCATACATGGCCTTGGAGGTCCTTCAATATTTTTCAATTTTCTACACCAGTTAATATTGTGTGTGATTCAGACATGAATATTGGGCTCAATGTGTGCAAGTAGCAATCATGATATAGGCTTCGTATTCTTAATGGTCCTTTTCCAAACAAAAAACCTTTTTCAATTGCCAATTAGACAGGACGGTTGGTCGACTATGGCAATATTCAAAATCATCTTTTTGATGGTTTATTATCCGTCAATGCCTTAATTTGACCAAGGGCTCATTGCCAATCTGCAGTGCCTGATACATGTTACTCCAAACACAACTAGGGTTATGTTACTAA
This sequence comes from Alpinia galanga, assembly GCA_037177395.1. Lineage (NCBI taxonomy): Eukaryota > Viridiplantae > Streptophyta > Magnoliopsida > Zingiberales > Zingiberaceae > Alpinia > Alpinia galanga. The sequence continues at coordinate 2,987,983 of JBAMHZ010000117.1, forward strand.
TGGTTGCAATGAAAAAAAAAAGCACAAAACTGAACTATCTTGAAGAATTGCATGAGCTGCATTGATTTTAGATACTGCTTCAAGTTGCACTGGGGATATTTCCACACAAAATATACATTCCGAGCAGCAAGGAAGATTACAGGCAGTGCACTTTTAAAGTTTCATATTTTTCTCGATCCTTTCATCTTCATATTAGTACAGTTCATATGAAAAGCTATAATTATATCAAACTACATGGATTATATGGCCGTGGCTCAAGGAGAAAAATGGGAGGATCCAATGTGCCGAAATCCTCATCTAAGATCCTCATTTTTGCTTTCTGTTTTCAATAGTTTTGGATTCAGTTATCCTTCATTCATGTAACAAAGCATACCTTCCATAGCACTGGGATGGATACTGGAGGACAACTTGCCTCAGTCACGAGTCATTACAATATAACTCATTCTATAAAAAGGCAGCAGAAAACATCAAAGATGCCCAATCAAATATGTTATCATTTGTTCCAAAAAATATATGCATATCATTAACGTGTTCCTTGAAGATGGATCCTCATCTAAACTGAATGCTCTGTTTGTCTCGACAGATTCCGTTGGTCATTCTGACAAAGTACCTCCAGAATAAATTCAGAAATTCCATGGTATGCTTACTTTCCGCATAACTAATCTCTCTCTCCTTTGTGATATTAGAAGAAAACCTTCATTGAATTTTTACTTTTATACTCTTTTTTTTGTTGCAAAGAATGAGATGATCCAATACTGATCAACTCTTAACTATGTTACTCTGTCCAGATTGGGAACATGGTTTTTTGGTTTTTCTTCTGCATTTTTGGACAACCGATGTGTATACTCTTGTACTACCACGATGTGATGAACAGGAAGATGAAGGATTGATCACTCTACCATGTACACCTTTTTAAGATGTAAACGATGCAAATACATCACACACTTGCCTGTCGGAACAGCTTACTGATCCGAGCTTCTTCTATATGGTTGATCCTACAGTGAAGAAGTCACCACCTCTCAGAGATCTTTGTGGAAGGGGTTACTGAAGAATTTGCATTTGCACTTTATATGTTGTGGATGAATGATTCAACTAAAACAGGTTCGACTTTGAAATCCTCCTAAGCATGGAATCAAAGCTACATGCCATTTCTAGATCCATGGTCCATTACAGGGTTTGTTTGTTTAGAGAAACTGCTTTCTTTTATTTCGAAACTTCCCATTCCACATTCTCTTTTACATGCTATGGATCATTAAAGATGGAGCTACACTTGCATTTCCTGCTCTCAGACTCATAGTTATCATACTGTAGCTGGTTCTTGTTTGCCGGCGTCTGAATCGGCCGGCATGGCATGCACCCCTTACACTTGTGCTTGCAGATTGGTGGCCATGAACCCAATGTGCCACAATGCTTGCGCTTTTCTTATAGTCGAATTGGTATTCGGATGATAAATTTATTGTAATAAGGGTTAATCTCTGATAAAATTAATTTTCTTAGAGAAAAAAAGTATTTTTCCATTTAAGAGGTCATGCGGTCATTATAATTTATTCCTCTTTGACACTATGAGATTGTTATTCTACTTCTCATCTTGTACATCCATAACAACTATACATAATTAGACATTCAGAGAACAGAAACTCATTTCTACATCAGCAAAAGCACTTTATTTGCTTAACCTTTATCTCGGTGGAAGAAAGCCTTTCAGCTCCAATTTTTTTTCTTAGATATTTTCAATTATAATATATTTATAAATTTTTTTTTTCAAATAGGATGATGAATTTTAGAATATTAGATTGTTAGGCTTTAAATGTTTTTTGATTTATCCTATTGGTTGATAAAAAAATTTCATAGAACTGAACTTTCAAAATTAATCGGGCAAAAAGGCTCGGAGGTCTAATATCAATTTAAAAAAAAAAGTGATTATGAAATGAAATCTCTTGTTCTTGCCACAGTGATACCTTAAGTCTATTGTCTGTGTTCGAGAAGGTGGCGGTAGGACAAAAATTTAAAAGGGTAGCACTCCTGCGATGATAATTTCAACATTTATTTAATGAAAATAGCGTGAACAATTGTGCAAAAGATGCTTTACTCGTTCTCAGTATTCCCGTCAACTAATTCTACAGTTAACACGGAAGAGGTTAATTACGAGAAGTACTTTGTACTCAACCAAGGACTAACGCATGAACAATTATATATATATATATATATATAGAAATATTATTTTTTGTA